>ML779778.1:79229-89834 GCA_009831015.1 Picea engelmannii | reverse complement strand
GATATCCTCACTCATGTACTTACTAAGAATCTCATGTTTCTTCTTCTCCACAACCATGCACTCGATCGCTTTCTCATCCAAAAGGGGCACATGGGAAACAAACTCCTTCTCTCTCTAGTACTGGTTTCACTTGTCCTACTCCCCCATTTATTTTTCCACATCCTCATCTTCCTTGAATATGACCAGATTAATGGAAATGACCTACCGTATCTTGATCATCAACTTGGAGTCCTTCTAGATAGACTTGATTCTCTACCACTCCCTCAATGCTCTGGCCCACATCTCCTCCTCCACGAGCCACTCAAATTTCTCCAAGATATTGTTATCATCATCCATATTTCCATAATAATAGGTTTCAATTTTATTTTAAATTGCATACCTAAACCTCCCCTTCTTCACCTCAAGGGGCTTATCGAATATCTCTTGGAGGTTGAGGAGGAATTTCCCAACTCAACTTGTACAATTGGTTGCTGGAAGATTGTAACATTCTATCTTCCAACGATCAATTTTATAAGTGTGGATAGGAAATTCCTTCTTGGAATGAAAGAGATATTTTATAATCCCCTCGAGGTGAAGAAGAGGAGGTCTAGGTATGCAATTTACAAAATAATTGACAACAATTACTATGGTGACAGGGATGACAATAATGGTATCTTGGAGAAAGTCGAGTGGGCCGTGGAGGAGGAGATGTGGGCCAAAGTGATGAGGGAGTTGCATAGGATTGAGTCTATATAGAGGGAGTTAAGGTTGAATATAAAGAGTGGGGAGGTCGTTGGCATTAACCCATTCCTATTCTAAAAATATGAGGATGTGGCAGAAGAAATGGGAGAGTGGGACAAGGGAAACTAGCAGCAAAGATAACAAGAGTTTTTTTCCCATGTGCCCCTTTTGGATGAGAAAAAAATCAAGCACGTGGTTTTGGAAAGAAGAAACATGAGCTTCTTAGTAAGTGTACAAGTGAGGATCTCATGGAGGAGTAGACCGAGGCCAAGGAAATTCTTAATATTTAGTGATGAGGCATGTCGACAAAGCTTATGGATCATTAGTTGTTTTTCCAAATGTGCTTCTTAACTTGTATTAAATATACAATATGGATCTTAGGTCATTCTTGAGGTTGACATAGTGTTATAATTAAGACATCCTCCAAGGTCTTTTCTTGTTGAACAAGGAAAAGAGGCACTAGGAAGCTCCAATCATAGAGCTTGGAAGTCCTAACTATGCCAAAGTTGGTGCCAAGATGACAGACTTATAAGGGAATGAAGTTGATGTGCTCAGTGCCACCATCAAGGGCCCTTGTCACAGATACTTTAGGGCTACAAAATTCCTCCCCATCCTCAAAGAGATATTCGATAAGTCCCCTCGAGGAAAAAAAAGGAGGTGTAGGTATGTGATTTACAAGTGAATTGATGCCAATTCATATTATGGCTACATGAATGACGAGGATGGTATAGTGGAGAATTTTGAGAGGCATAGGAAGGAGGAGATGTGAGGAAAAGTACTGAGAAAGTGGCAGAGGGTCAATTCCATGCTCTAAATTATGAGGGGCACCATAGAGTGACCTCTTGTTTTGCTTCCACAAAGAAAAACCTCCACAAAATTTAATTATGGAGGATTGTATATGTAGTTTGTGAATTAATTAATTTTTATTCTAGTTGCTCCTACTATTGTTGTTGCTACTACGCTCGATGTCATCGTCGTATCTAATTCACATAAAATTATTTTTAGGAACATATATATAGATAAAAACAATTCAAAATATTAAAAAAAACAAATATAACTAATTTTTTTTTATCAAAAGCTAAAACTAGTTTATGTTTGCAAGCAAATAGTGAAAAAGTGCCCAGTCCTATTAATAACTTCATACACACCACTATCAGTGCTCCATATTAGACATAAGGCATTGAACAATGGTGTGTTAAATTTAACGCACCATTTTGTCATTGTTAGTTGAATGTCGATATATATAGCGGTGTGTTGTGATATATAGCACATAGGTTAAGGGTTGTCATAAAAAATGACTCACAATGCCATTTCACATATAAACTGTGTAACTCGGGGCAGATGGAACGCACTACTGTAGTAGAATTTTTTAATGATAAACCAAGCGGTGCACTTGGTTATATGAAACACACCAACACTCTATGTTCCTTCGGGCACTGGATGGTTTTAAATGGTGCTTTTTATTTTATGATGCACCAATAATGGGCATGTTTTGAAAGACGCACCATAATGATAAATTTTTAAATATTTTTCCCAGTGTAACTCACTTAACCACATTGAGGTGTTTCTGTGAATGTAATGCACTGATGCTCCATTTTAGCTTTGTATGTGTTGATACCATTGTGTTTGTATTATAACACATCGGTAATGGGGTATCCCATAAAATGAACCGATATGGTAAATTATTATGTATTTTGCTTGTTGTCTTGTAGTACACAACACTAGTGTGTTATATTTTTTTGACACATCTCAGAGCAATTTGTTTTTTCAAAAAATAGGTGTTGTGTTTGATTAATAGAACACACCGACATGTTTTTCTTAATTGGCATACTTCCTAAGATATTATTGGAGCTTACCATAAGATTCACTGCACTAATAATTTGTGAAAATTCGTCCCGATATCCTTCTCTTTATAGAACTGGTGCGTTTTTTGGACTTAGGTGCACCGACATGTTAAATTGTTTTATAACAACTTAAGCGGTGTGATGTGTTAATATAAATGCACCAGCTCTACCATGTTATTGGAGCACCAACATTTTTTTTAATGGTGTGTTTTATCATCAAGAGCATTGGTAATGGGTCGTCCACCAAGACACCCCATCGCACAAGTGCATTTGGTTAACATAAAAGCACCACTGCCCTAATTTTTATGGAATGTAAACATGGCAGTGCACTTTCGCTAACCAAATTTACCAGTGTGATATAGTTTCTAGAGCACCGAAATGATGTTTAGTGGTGTTTTGTCTAGTATAACGCATTGATGTAGCTGTTGGCATTATGTGCATTGGATCGTTATATTGATTTATTGCAAATTAAGCGGGGCAATGTGTTAGTATGAACGTGTCGGTGCTACCGTGTTATTGAAGAAATGTCGTGTTTTTTATGTTGGACACACTGACCACACTTAGAGGGGGGGTGAATGAGTGTGGGGATATTTCTCCAACTTCCCTTCACAAAACTCCTTGGTTAGCAATCATCATTTACTCATTACTTATTTCTGTTATTTATAACCAGTTAAATGTGAACATACATCAACAACATATACCAGCAACATATATCATCAATAAGTCATCACCACAACACAAAGAACACAAGATGTATGTACAATTTTCTTTTATTATGGACTACAATCCTTGGGTCATCAAAAACAACTGAATAAAGTTACAACTCCACAAGAGCACCAGCTCTATAATGCAAGACGCAACTTACACAACTCAGCACCAACTGAGAAAATGAATCAATCCTCAACAGATACCAATATGTCAATAGGTACGTGACCTATTAGTAGTGCAACACGCATATGTATGTGCCCTACCAGTAGTACAACTCACGTATGTACGTGACATGTCTATACTACAACCTGCGTATACCTTTTAAGTATTTAGGGTTTTCTATTCATGAAAACTTAGATCCTTTGCATCTCTCAGTCACATCCACTTCTGTCATTCATTGTCCAATCTGAACTAGAAACAATAACAACACATCGATGCTCTCTCACAACTTACTCATGCTCCTCAATCATACAATATGAATGCTACTTAATCATGTATAAGAAACAAGTATACTATGGCAATCATATCAGTACTAAAACATAAGAGTGTTTCTCACTCCATAAACCAACAAAAACCAAATCATAACAACCATACCAAGAATTCTTCAAGAATTCACCATAAAATATGCAAGAGTATCCATCAAGACAACTATGTAACCATACAAGAGTTTCTATGGAAGATCTGAGCTCATACAATGCAGATCTGAAACTTGCTTCAGCTGTCAAGAACTTGGCACCAGCGCACACTCAAATCTTCATGAATTCATCAACTGTATGTTCTTTGTCTTCCTTCAGCCCACGTGTGTATGCACTCTGGCTCACTACAACCCGAGTATGTACACTCTCTGGCCCACTGCTGCTCGCATACTCCTTCAGAAACTAGGGTTTCTAAACTTCCGAAACTTTCGCTATCAAGATCTCAAAATTACAGAAACTTGATGTGTCCATGAGATCCTCTAGCCACTCTCTCTCTCAGAATTGATCTTCAATATATGCTTAAGAGACACTTTTCACAAGAGACCCTTGCCTCTTATTTATACTCTCCAAGTATCTTCCTTAGAAGCATCTTCTAGGTCAGTTTGTCCACATAGCCACTTTGTCCACATAGTCACTTTGTCCAACTTTTCCCAATTTTCCACTTGTCCATGTATCCTATAGCCACTTGACCACTTAACCCACTTTCCTCTTTTAGGGTTAACCTTCTCATAACTACTTTCCATAATTAGAAAGTTCTCCATTTACTATATTATTTAAATAATCCTCCTTGACTTTTTCACTTCACTTTATTATTTAAATAATCCTCTTTGATTTTGTCACTTCACTTTAATATTTAAATAATCCTCTCTCTTTGCAAGCACTTTGACTTCTTTGACCTTTTGGGGCTTCAAGCCAACATATGAGGTTCCTCCAACTTCGTAAATCCATAACTCTCAAACCGTGAGGAGTTATGTGACGTTCCACATACCACTGGAAATGGCATGACAAGAACTATCCATCTAGGATAGTTTCATTGACAAATTCATTGATCTTCATCTCATTATTCAACAATTAAATATGGGTTCCCTAACCATACTTCTAGGATAACTTCCTTTGACATCAATCAATCAATCAATCCTTTGGCATCAATCAATCCCTTGACATCAATGACAACATGATCCAACAATATCCCCTTTTGGCATTGATGGCAATACCAACATTGATGTCAACACCAATAATTGATGTCAACATTTAGACAAGGCATTGATCTACATTAATAGTCATCTCAATCACATCAATGTGACTATCTCTCCCCCTTTGAAATCAATGGAAAAGAGTATTTCTCTCCTTGGGGCTGCTCCCCCTACTTGAACTCTCCTTGGGGATGCTCCCACTACTTGAATGCCTTTGATCTTCCTCTGAATAATCTCTCCCCTTTTGAAGAAGGGATATCACTCTGATGTAGTTCTGAAGTCATATTGCTCATGCTCCCCCTGTGACCATCGCTCCCCCTGGAACTATGCCTTTGTGTTCTTTCTCCAAGTATAGAGCTCCTTTTCAAGTATTTATCTTTGCATATGACAAATCTCTCCTCCTGGAATCATGGGAAGAAGAATGACTCCCCTATGTGTATGTCTTCCCCTATCTTCTCTGTAAGATAAACAATATTCTACCACTGCAATCTTCTTCTGCTGCAAATGTTGTTGCTCAACCGGAACATAGATCAACCACTCTTTCTATGATGATCCTTTCACCTATCCATCCATCAAATGCATGCCATACCATGCATATTGAAGAAAACGATATGTAAACAATGAAATGGAGAATCATGAACAAGACATCAACCAAGTACATCTTGTGCCAAATTCTGTGCCAACCATGCACAACACCCATGTACATAAATACCATACAATATACCATAATATATCACCAATGGAATGTATCAACCATATGCCTCTACCAACGTGCCAACCATGAGCCACAAACAAGTGTCATGTCATTCATGATATGCCTCCACCATGAACTAAGTGTCATAACCACGTATTTCAATCAATCAGGGGTCTCAACTATATCATCCCATATATATCATGTACAAAAGTATATGCTAAACAGGTAACACCAATGGTGTACTTTAGCCAAGTACTATCATCCACAGACATATATCATCCATGAGTGTATCGACATGCACTAAACACATATCTCCACCTGTACCAAGCAAGTGCATCAACCATGCACCATTAATACAAAAAAATGAACCACAATCAAGATGTGTCCTCATACATGTATGCCATATCCACCATAAAATATGTGCCAATCATACTGCTAGTAGGTGCCTCTAACAATGTACCAAAAGTGTACGAAACATGCATCAACTATAGATCAAGCTATGACTCATAAATGGTGTATAACATGACCATTTCATCAACTCATCAACTACATGTCTCAATATGTAGCTCATCCATATGCCAAGTGAATGCACCAAGATATCCAACAACTATGCTTCCAATAATACATCATAAGATATATCAATGAAGCTCAAATATGTACCAGCCATGTAACCCAACAGATCAACATCAACCTCCATTCACTACAACAAATACTAAGCATCCAATAATACATGTACTAGAAGTGTGCCTCAATAGATCAATGCCATCTATAGCTAGCATCATCATGATATATCTCATAACCAAAGTGCCATAAATTCACTGTCACAACTACCATTGTTCTTCAACACAAAAATGTCTCAATCCACACTCTAGGCTTTGTACCATGCATCCAAGATAGTCTTTCAACACTCAACCATATGTCACCACCATACATACATCAATTATGTATGCCAACATGTAATCATGAAAACTTGCAGCAAACAATGTCATACCCTACAAAAAACCATGTCAGACCCTACAACGCAGAGTTATACCATCATACCATGCTGCAATTTATATGCATAGCCTTTTTCCCAAGGCTTTACCATAGATACGTGACATGCTACACAGACAACTCATGTATGTACGTGACCTATTCATAGGTTAGCTCGCATATGTACGTGACTGTTACCATTGTAACCCATGTATTCTTTTGAACATGACAAACTTGAGCTTTCCTTAAGGCTGCCATTATGCTATGGTTGTTTAGTCTTCTTTACCCACTTCTGAAGGTGTCCCTGCTTCTCAGAACTTGAGCTCTGAGCTTCCGTCTTTTCAAAAATGTATTCCTTCCTAACTTCATGCCTTCTTCTAGTCATGCTATATGAATTCCTCATCATGTACTTTCTTCTTGTGTTCCAGCAATCATGGGATTTGTGACCAAATCCATTACAGTTGTAGCATCTCATGATGTGACAATGAGCATCAATGTGTCCTACTTGATGACATCTCCAACACCTTAGGGTGTTATGAAATCTTTCATTATCTCTCCTTGTATAAAATCTGCATTCCAAAGCTTTGTGACCATATTCATTACATGAGTAACAGTTACCATGAAAAACATTTTCATACCTTTGCTTTGGTGTCCATCTTGAAGGTGTGTCTCTTCTTTGAGGTGTAAATATGGCTTCTTGATGTCTTCCTTGATTTGTTCCTTTGAAACTTTCTTTGCCTTGTGTATATGGTTGACTTGCAACATTATTTCCATCCTTTGAGAGTGAGGGACTTACCTCATGCTTCCTTGAGGTGCTTTCTTCAACATGTGTAGCCTATTTGTTGTATCCAAGACCTGATTTGTCATTTGGTGATATTTGACTATCCAAGATCTCATTCAAGATTGTTTAGCTATTCAAAAATTTGTTTGACTTCTCTACTTTCTTTCTAAGATCAACAACTTCAGCTTCCAACTTATGACATGATTCTTCCTTTTCATTTACTTTATTCTTTAGTAATTCCTCTATCCTTTTGGCTTCTTCAATTTGGGTCTTGAGATGGACATTAACTTCAAGACTTTTGCTAATCTCATCATCTAGCTTCTAATTCACTTCTATTTCATTCTTTAGTCTTTTGATCTCTTCTTCTTTTTCTTCTAATTGATTCTTTTTACTTTATTCTTGTTCCTTGATCACTTCCTTTAACTTCAATATATGCCTTTGATTCTTTCTAAGAAACTTTTTAGTGTTATCCGAAAGATAGTTATATTCTATGTAACAATGGTCATAGTTGTATTCAAAAAGACCCCATTCAACTTTCCTTTTAAGCTCTGATAGTTCTTCTTCTACTTTTTTCATGGGATAACCATTATCTAACTCTAAAAATACTATCTCTAGATTTTCTTCTTCACTTGTAGAGAAATATTCAACATCATCACATTTTGAAATATTGCAATCGGGGGTTTTTGGATATTTGTTACCTTCATTCATCTTGATGGAACTGTCTTCAAGGTATTCCTTTTTGTCAACATCATCACATATAGAATCATTGCAAATAGATGATCTTGGAGATTCTTCACCTTCATTGTTCTTGATGGAGTTGTCTTTAGTATCTTCCTTCTTTCTTTGGTATGTCTTCTCTAGCTTTAGCCATAGATCCTTAGCAAAGTGCATTGTCCCATGCTCTCTTTGATAGAACTTGAGAGTCCACTAAGATTAGTCTTGAGAGCCAATGCATCATTATTCTTCTCTTCCCTTTGAGCTGCAAACTTTGACTTGTTCTTCAAAGGAACTGATCCACCAATAGCTGCCTTCCAAATACCTGCTCATATTTCCTTCAAGTGGACTTTCATTTCTATTCTCCATGTAGAATAATTTTCCTCATCAAGGATTGGAACTTTATCATCCATTTGTGTGTCCATGGATCTCGTCCAAGCTTGTTAAGGATTATAGTGAAGGCTTGCTCTGATACCAATTGCTGGACACACCGACCACACTTAGAGGGGGGGGGGTGAATGAGTGTGGGGATATTTTTCAAGATTCCCTTCATAAAACTCTTTGGTTAGCAATCATCATTTACTCATTACTTATTGTTGTCATTTATAACCAGTTAAATGTGAACATACATTAGCAACATATACCAACAACATATGTCATCAATAAGTCATCACCACAAGGAACACAAATAACACAAGATGTATGTACAATTTTCTTTTATTACGGACTACAATCCTTGGGTCATCAACAATAACTGAATAGAGTTACAAACCCACTAGAGCACCAACTCTATAATGCAAGACTCAACTTACACAACTCATCACCAACTGAGAAAATGAATCAATCCTCAACATATACCAATCTGTTAACAGGTACACGACCTGTCAGTAGTGCAACATGCATATGTACCCGCCCTACCAGTAGTACAACTCACGTATGTATGCGATCTGTCTCTACTACATCATGCATATGCCTTCTGAGTATTTAGGGTTTTCTCTTCATGAAAACACAGATCCTTTGCATCTCTTAGTCACATCCACTTTTATCATTCACTGTCTGATATGAACCAGAAACATCACAACACATCCATTCTCTCCCAAAACTTACTCATGCTCCTCAATCATATAATATGAATGCTACTTAATCATGTATAAGCAACAAGTATACTATGGCAATCATATCATTACTAAAACATAAGAGTGTCACTCACTCCATCAACCAAAAAAAACCAAATCATAACAACCATAACAAGAATTCTTCAAGCATTCACCATACAATATGCAAGAGTATCCATCAAGACAACTACGTAACCATACTAGAGTTTCTATGGCAGATATGAGCCCATAGAATGCAGATTTGAAACTTTCTTCAGTCGTCAAGAACTTGGCACCAGCTCACACTCAAATCTTCATGACTTCATCAATTGTATGTGCTTTGTATTCCTTCAGCCCACATGTGTACATGCTCTGGCTCATTGCAGCCTACCTATATATGCTTTCTGGCCCACTACTGATCGCGTACTCCTTCAGAAACTAGGGTTTCTGAACTTCCAAAACTTTCACCGTCAAGATCTCAAACTTACAGAAAATTGATGCGTCCATGAGATCCTCTAGCCACTCTCTCTCTCAGAATAGATATTCAAGATATGCTCAAGAGACCCTTGCCTCTTATTTATACTCTCCAAGTAGCTTCCTTAAAAGCATCTTCTAGGTCACTTTGTCCACATAGCCACTTTGTCCACATAGTCACTTTGTCCAACTTTGCTCAATTTTCCACTTGTCCATGTATCCAATAGCCACTTGACCACTTAAGTTGCTAACCCCAAACCATACATGCCCACATTTACAGATGAGAAAGAGAAGCATGAACAGGTTGAATATTTTGTGGCACAATTAGCCAGGAGTACCAGGGAATACTACAGCTTGGATATGAAAGTTCAAAGACAGATGTCCCTAGACCAGTATTGTCAACTCAGGTTCAGAAACCAGCTTAGGACGAACCACAGGGGTAGCTTTGAGTTTGAGCGAAGGGAAGGGAAGATAGAGATTCCATACTTTGATGGTACGGCTAAGATGACAGCACAAGCATGGGTGCAGAAGCTAGATACTTACCTGCAGGTTAACCCCATGAGAGAGATGGAGGCCATCAAGTTTGCCACTATGTACTTGGATGGCAAGGCCCACGACTGGTGGTACCATGGGCTCACCACACCCGGCCACAACCAGATTGTATCCTATATAGAATTCACTCAGAGGCTCATTGATAGATTTGATCTAGGAGATCCTGAGTTACATTTTCAGGATCTCACCCAACTCAAGCAAACAGGTACGGCTGAGGCGTACATTGATGAGTTTCAGATATTGGCAGTGATGGTGCAAGATATGTCCCCAACTAGGCTCATGATGCTCTTTACAGAAGGATTGATGGAACCCTTGAAGGGTTGGGTTAAGGCCTTCAAGCCTACCAGCCTACAGGAAGCCATTTGGAAGACAAGGGATCTGGG
>ML779778.1:48642-66787 GCA_009831015.1 Picea engelmannii | reverse complement strand
TTATATTAGTAATGTTATTTTATTTATGTTGTCTTTAGGCCATTAGTTGTAATTATACCTCCTAGTCTCCTATATATACCAAGGAGACATTTTCATTTTGAATCATCTTGTACTTGAACATTTAAGTGGGGTAAAAGAAGGTTTCCCCGTCGAAGAGGCTTATTATCTAAAATTATCTCTTTTTCAAGGCGTTGAGTACTTTTTCTAAGGATTTTCTATGCTATATTGATATTTGGTTCTTAATAGAGTATACAGGATTGTGGCTTGAATGTATGATGTTACTGTGGAATTGGAAATGATGTTTTCATAGTTATTGTATAGGATGCACAGATTAATATATTTGAAGAATTCTGGGCAATTGAATTGTTTCTTTTATTAAAGACAAAAAGCATTATGTCTGTAAATAAGGGATAGTTAAATGATTTTGGTCTTAAAAGTGGATGCTTTTTGGATTGTGATTGGAATAGAGTTATGGTTGTTGTTTGATTTAATTTATTTTATGAATAATATCTGTATTATTCCCTCTCATATTCTCACTTTTTTGCTCATTATAAACCCCTCACAATCCCAATTTCATTTTTACACGCCCTGTTCAATAAAATAAAATTAAAACTATGTATGACAGTGGTAAAAGAAGACACATAGATAGATGGAAGTCGATATATTTTGGTATTGTTTGCACAGTCAGTTATTGAATGAATTGTTGATAAATACTTGTGTTCTTACTCCCTGCCATGATATCGCTTTTTCTCTTATCACAATCCCCCTAGATATCCCATGAACCCTATTTCACCCCCTGCTCTTTTGGAAATTATTAAATAAATTTTATGGATTGAATTGCATGGGTCTTATGTTAATTTCTAAGCCAAACTTTGTTTCATAGAAAGAGAATTTCACGTATGGTCTATTAAGGCCTAGTTGCTAATAAATTGTTGCATACAGGATGAGTTTCTTCAACAGAGGAATTCATGGCATAAAAAATAGGGAAAGAGGTAACTGGAACAGATGGCCTAGAAGGTCCAGATTCTAAATTCATTCCAATGCCAATCCTCAAAAGTTGAACCAACTTTTTCAAGCTGGGTTTTTCAATTGGATTGGGCACGAGATAATTCTACCTAGACCATAGAGGCCTCCCTTCCAGCCACAAAATATTCCTAGTATCCCTATGCCTCCCCATGTATCTATGCAACCATAAGTTCCTGAGAATGATGGATGGCAAGAGATTGTTCATCTGGCAGTCTCCCACCATCATGGTTGGCCCAACTTGTCATTTCCTCCTCCTTCTCCACCTGTAAACCCCAAATGTTAAAATTTCCCCTTCACACGCACCTGTACAGTCCTCTAATGCTAGAAAACGACTCAAAACTAAGGCTCCCCATGTGCAAGACAAAGGTAACGTTGTTGCTTCCATCTCATCTCCTTAAAGTGACTCAACAAACTCAGTGTCCTCCCATATGCACTTGAGGGATGATTGCTCCCATGTTATTAGTGAGATTAAGCCTCAAGGTTCTGCCCAACCTAAGGCTAATTAAGGGAAGTCCAAAGGGGACAATAGTGAAAGAAGAAGAATTGCTTCTCAAAGTGGCAAATATGGATTTTGATTTATGTGTTTTTGGTTGATTTGTTGAGGACAATGGACTACAGAAATTTTTGGACAACAAACTATTTTTTCGGATATTGTGGATATTTACATGTTTTGGATATAATTTGAATTTTTTGATATAATTTAATATTCAAATTTTGGAAATATTTATGGGAGCCACAAGGAGGCACATGTTTAATTGGTTGTCTAATTGTGTTTATTTTTGTTAATAAATAAAAGAGAGTCACAAGAGGTCCCACCTACTTAGTTATTATCTAATTAAGACCCTTAATTATTATTATTACTATTAATATTTCCCCTAAACTAAAATTAGTTAAGTTTAAGTAACTTAACTAAATGAGGTAGTTGAACTACTTCAACTAATTTGGAATGCATAACAACAAAATGAGAAGGAAGAACAAGAGGAGAATAGAAGGAGAAAGCAATACTAAGGTTTGCTCATTTGTTTTCATGAGGTAGTGCAGGTTTCATTCATTCTTCAATTCATTAAAGGCCTAATTCTCTTTTTGACAACAGGGTCCTATTGTAGACAACAAGGTTCAAAGTTGAATTATATCATTCAGATGCATGTTTCAGAGGTGTTGATCTATCTTTGATAGTTTGTCTATACTTGTCTGTTTATGGATTGAGTTTCATAACTGATAAAGGATATTGTGCAGAGTCAAGTTGGCAACAGTCTGTGGCAAGTTGATCCAGGTTTTAAAGTTCATTTTTTACTTCTTGTCAGAGTCCTTTTGTATGGTTTTCATCGGGGATATCTAAGTTTGACCTTGGTCCATGTTCTCACAAGGATTTTTGTAAAGAGAAATATACTTTTGATTTCTTGGAATGAAATAAAATGATTGCTATTCTGTCTCATTTGTGTTAATCTATGACTTGGTTACTTTTTCTTTTGATCTCCACATTTACTTTATGCAATCTGTATATGTTTAGAAAATTATATAAAAATTTCATATTTTGCAACAATCTTTTCATTTAAAAAATTAGCCTAAGCCCTTGTAATTAATACTTGTGGATTGGGAAATAGATTTTGAGGCTATTAAACATAGGGTAATATTCTTGACTATCTTTCCTTAGCCAAGCAAGATTCGAAAATGCTTGAGTAAGATAATTTATATCTTTTCCTCAACACACCGCACCAATAATTTTTTAAAAATTAATAATTACGGTACTTTGGCATTTAGTCTCTAATTTTTTACGGTGGTACGTTGGGTAATAATTAATGCACCAGTGTGTAAGTTTACCAATGCACTGCATTAAATAATATATCTGATTTATGTGGTGTGTCATTTAACATAACGCCCCAATGCATTAACATTATTTCGATGCACTGTGAAAAATAAACTATATTATTTTAGGTGGTGAGTCGATAAAATTATGCACCAATGTGTTAGAGTTTACAAACGCACTGCCGAAAAAAATTAGGCATGGTGTTTCAGTGCACCCTGTAAATTTTTCAGGGTGAACCATCTGCAGTGAAAGACAAACGACTACTCAAATGCACTGCGTAGAAAAAACTATAAAAACAGTGGAAATTTAACTGAATTTTGAATTTTAATCCACTAAAAGTTTAAGTTATAAATAAATAAAGACATTACCTAGACATTTCCTCGGTGGGGAGGCATGGTTGCCATGTAGTCCAAAAAACCAAATTTTCCCATCGTTTGGAAAAATTCGAAAGCCATGCACTGAGCAATGGACAGAAGGAAGGAAAGCAAGGGAAGCACCAAAAACATGGTGTTAGCCTCATAATCCTAAAGTTCTATAGTCTAAGTATTTTCTAGTATAATTTTTTTTAGAAATTAATTTATTCTAGTTTGTTAGGATAAGGACACCTAGCTTCTATGTAAAGGACACCTATCATACTCATGTGATTATGTGATTGGTTGTTCTCCTAGTTTTTAGTTTAGAGTTGAGATATATAAACTAGCTCCTTCTTTAAGCGATGTTAAGGAGTAGATTATGAGTTCTCACTTCAGATTGTAATCATTTTTTCCTTATTAATAAAATTATGTGTCATAGGACACTTTGTCTACATGGTATGAGAGACATGGTGAAAATTGTGATGGAAGAGAATTGTTGATGGATCGAGGAAGCAAGGAATACTTCTTGACATCAACACAGATCTCTTCAAACTCAACGGAAACGATACTGAGGTAATATTTTACTGTTTTAAAATAAGGAAAATTGTTAGTGTAATTGCAACAATCAATTTTTTCATTAATTGATTCATATTTTTGAGTTGTAAACTTGTAGATCTTCAAATTTCAAGTTTGTAGATTTGATTAATTGCAGCTTTCTTTCCTGTAAATCTAAGAGATCGGGGAAGATAAAAGTGTATACTTTCATTTTTTCTTTAGATCGCATAGATTCATTGCTATTTTATTAAAAATGGCTCATTTGTAAACATTGATTCAGATCACTTTATAAATCTGTAAATTTAAATTCATAGCTGTAGATTCTATATTTTTATAGTTTTTCAGATCTGGTCTATATTGAGGACTGTATCAAGGTCTGTATCAAGGATTGTATCAAGGTTCGTTTCAAGGACCGTATCAAGGACTGGATCGTGAATCACATATGAATTTAGCAGAAAGGCATCAAATCAATGAAAAGGAAGATTTGAATCTCTGGATCGGATCTGGTACCTATGGAAAAGAAATTCCTCTGGATATCTCACACAAAAAGAGCTAATCCCCTCAACTTTTTCCAATATTTCTCTCTACTGAATCACCATTGCCATTTGTTGTTGTTGCTACATTGCCAACGCTAACACAGATATGAGGCAATAATCATTTTTCAAATCTGAGGCGATTTTCTCTGTGCCCATAACCTTTTTCAGATCTGAGGCGAATGTAGATCTGAGAAAATAAACCAGATCTCACAAATTTCATGAATTTCTCTAGCCTATTCGTTATATGAAAATACGCTGAAAATAATCGTAGAAATTCCAGCACTCAGTTATTAAAGTGTTTCACCTGCCCATCACATCCACTTGCGATCTGGATCAGATATAGTAACACGGCCTTCAAATAAACAAAAGAAATCCCCCAGGAGTAAGAGAAAGGAAATATAAAAGGTGACCAAGATTCAATGCAGGTGGATCTGGTATTTTCGATCTGGTATCTGGTACAAATATATTTTCAACACATGGTTGAAAATTTCCCCCTGTTGGACATCTTTGTTGTTGCAGATGAGGAGTTTCCTAAGAAACACGATCTTCTTTGCTAGAAGAGGCCACAAATCAGAGAAGCGTGATCTTCTCCCAATAGATCTGAGGTACTTTGATTGTTGTGTGTCCACTTTTTTTGAAGCCCCTTCAACACGATTTTGGTGGAAAATTTTTCAACTGATATTAAATTATCAAAATCGTTGCATAAAATATTTGTTAATATCTAGGTCCGGATTGAGGACTGGATTGAGCACCGTATTGAGGACCAGATTGAAGTCTGGATTGAGGATCGTATTGAGGAACAGATTGAATTACAGATTAAAGAGTTTTGTTTTTTTATTTTTAGACATTTGAGTTGTAATCTTTTAAGTCATTGATGACTTTAGTTCAAGGGGGGGCACATTTTATTAATTGTAAAAGGCTATCTATCTTGTAAAAAGAGTCAAACTTTGAAATATATGATTGTAGTCTTGAATTCTTAGAAGTTGATAAGAATCCAGTAAAATACTCTCTCAAACTCCATTTACAATGAGACTTTTAAAGGGTCAAGGCCAAGCCCTTAAAAGTACTCTTTTTTGTGTGGATTCTATACTCTTTCTTTCTAGCGCCTTGTGTCTCTTTTTTGGAGTTTTGTGCAAATATTGCAAAAAACATCATGTCTAAATTAATCAATCTATTCACAGAATCAGATAAGTCAGATGGAACCAAGAATTACAAATCTTGGAGTCAGCACGTGCATAACACTTTGATCTATAATGAATTATGGTGTGATTTCTGTGATGGTCATACTGCTCCAACTAAGCCCACCGATGTTACTTCTTTAGCAAAATGGAATTTGAAAGATGAAAAAGCACTTTCTTTTCTATGTTCTTTTGTAATTGAACACATGTTTGTTCATATTGAGAATTCCAAAGATGCATGGTCTGCTTGGAATCTAGTAAAGAAGCTTTTTGATACTTCTGTTGCATCTCATATAGTTGATCTACGAATGAAATTGCTTAAACAAATATTAGCAGACAATGGTGATGTATTAGAATACATTTCAATGATTAATAACATTCATCAGGAAATCATCAAAGGAGGATTTCCTAAACTTGAAGATAGTTTTCTAGTCTCCATTGTAATAAATGGCTTGCCTCCATCTTATAAGCATTTTCTTGAGACTTTGCAAATAACTGATAATTTATCAACTGTAACTTTTGATTCTCTTAGTGAATTACTGGCTCAACGTAGTAAATCTTTTGGAAAACAAAAAAAACAAGAGAATATATTCTTTTCACTAAAGATGAAAGTTCTAAAGGAAAAGGAAAATCAAATTTTGGAAATTTTCAGAATCAGTCTTCTAATCGAGGCCATGGAAGAGGTCGTGGTCAAGGTAGAGGTCATAGCAATTTCAATCAACAAAATTTTCAAATTAATCCTCCCAAAAATAATGCACAGTCAGGAAGAGGCATAAATTTCAGTCAAGTAAGATGTAAAAGATGTTTAAATATGGGTCATTATGCATCAAATTGTGTTACAAGCAATGATCAATTGCCAAAGTTTATGCAGACACCAAATTCAAATTCTCAACAATTAGCTCAATATGCATAAGATCAAGATTACCAAGATGATCAATATGAATATGTTTTTTCAACAGTTCAACATGTAGATTCATTTGAAAATGATTGGATATTGGACACACGGGCTATTCAACATATGACTTATCGCAGAGACTATTTTTGGAATTATAAAGATGTTCAACTAAATCCCATTTATTTAGCTGATGATACAACTCATATACCTCAAGGAAAATGTTCAGTGAAAGTTTTTATCCTTGGAATTGGTGAAAATTGGATCTCAAATGTTTGGTATGTACCATCTTTTAAGAAAAATTTGTTATCCTTAGTCACAAACAGACAAAATGGACATCAAATCATCATGCAAGATGGTTTGGTGAAGATTAGTTCAGAGAAGGATAACTTGAAAACAATAATGACTAGATATGAAGACTGGAAGTTGCTAAGAATGAATGGGAAATCCATCCAAAGAAAGCAAGAGGTTGCAACAATAGTGAATTTTGAAATGTCTTCATTCAGATTATGGCATTTTTGATTTGGTCACTTAAACTTTGATAGTCTCTTGAAACTTAAGTCCCAAGATTTGGTAAAGGGTGTACCAACTTTCAAGAAAGAAAATTCCAAGTGTGAAGCTTGTGTTTTAGGCAAGCAAAATCGAGAATCTTTTCCAACCAGCTCATGGCGAGCAACAAAGTATTTGGAGTTGATTCATAGTGATATATGTGGTCCAATGGAATGTTCTTTCAGTGGATGGTGATACTTTATATTGTTCATTGATAACCACACTAGAATGAAATGGGTGTAATTTTTAAAGGAAAAGTCTGAAAATTTTGAAAAGTTTGTAAATTTTCAACACATGATTGAAAATGAAACTAGAGAAAAGATTGCCTCTTTAAGAACTGATAATGGAGGTGAATTCACTTCAACTGAATTCAGTGATTATTGTCAAAACAATGGAATTAAGAGGAAACTAACAAATTCGTATACTCCACAACAAAATGGAGTTACTAAAAGGATGAACAAAACTCTCATGGGCATGGAAAGATATATGATGCAGTTTAAAGGGTTGAGCACAAAATATTGGGTTGAAGAAGTCCATACTGTAGTTTATCTCATAAATCGATCACCTACATCAGCTTTAGATGGACAAACACCTTATGAATATTGGTATGGTTTTAAACCCAAGGTAAATAATATTAGGGTTTTTGGATCAACATGTTATTCTTTAGTTCCTAAGGAAAAGAGAACTAAATTAGAAAACCGAAGTATGAAGTGTATATTCATTGGATACTCTGGTGAAAAGAAAGGGTATATATTACTTTCAGATGAAAAATTCATTGTCAGTAGAGATTTCATTTTTGATGAAGCTGAAAGTAATAGTTTAAATGAGATTAATCATCTCCTTAGTCGCTTAGAGAAGAAAAACACTAAGGGTAAAGGTAAGTTGAACAAGTCAAAGAAAACATTTTGGTTTGAAAAAGACTTTGTTACTCCAGAAGACATCTCTTTATCAAAAAGTTATTCTGATTCATTTGATAATAAACGACAAAAGACTCTTCTGATACTGAATCTTCAAAAGAATCTTCTTCAACCTCAGATACTTCAGATGAAGGAAGAGCCTCATTTTTTCAAAATCCTCTTTTCAACAATAATAGTGATTCATATCCACAATCCCCTCAACATAAGAAGCCAAAGTGGACCGAACAACTTCTCAAAGATGTTCATTTAGATGAAATGAACAAAACATGAACTATGGGATCTTCAAGAGAAGAAGATAATTTTTCTCATGCTTCCATTGAACCTACTTCTTTTGCTGAAGCAACTAGACATAAAGAATGGAAAGAAGCAATTATTAATGAATATGATTTAGTACTTGCAAATGGGACTTGGAACTTAGTTGATTGTCCACATGATGTTAAGCCCATTGGTTGTAAATGGGTTTTTCAAGTAAAGTACAAGCCGAATGGTAAAATTGACAAGTACAAAGAAAGACTTGTTGCTAAAGGTTTTTCTCAACAGGAATGAATTGATTATGAAGAAACTTTTTCACCTACAACTAAATGGAATACTATCAGAGTGGTTATTAATTTGGTTGCACATAATGGTTGGAAATTACATCAAATGGATGTCAAAAGTGCCTTCTTGAATGGAGATCTTAAGGAAGATATTTTCATGACTCAACCACAAGGTTTTGAAGCTAAAGGACAAGAACATCAAGTTTTCCAACTTGTGAAGGCTTTATATGGTTTGAAAGAAGCTCCTTGAGCTTGGTATGCAAAAATGGATGATTACCTACGAAAGGTAGGTTTTCAGTGAAGTGAATCAGATGATACACTGTATTTTCGAATGAAAGATAAGAAAATGGTGATACTTGTACTCTATGTTGATGACTTAATCATAACAAGATATAATGAAGCTCACATCAAACAAGTTAAAGAAGAACTTAAAGCAGGGTTCAAAATGACTGATTGAGGGACACTTAATTATTATCTTAGAGTTGAATTATCTCAACATCCTAACTAAATATTACTTAGTCAAACTAAGTATGCTATTGAATTGTTAAATAAATTTGGCATTGAAGATTGTAAACCTTCTCTTATCCTCATGGAGCAGAAATTGAAACTTTCAAAATTTGAAGGGGGAGAATTGGTAAACAGTACAAAGTAGAGGAAATTGGTTGGAAGTCTCATTTATTTGAGAAATACTCGACCATATTCTTCATATTCAGTCAATATACTTTCAAGGTTTATGCAGGAACCAAGGGAAATTCACTAGAATTCAACAAAAAGGGTACTAAGATACATTCAAGATACAAAAGACTTTGGTCTTCTCTACAAAATAAACAAAAAATTTACACTTGTTGGATATTCAGATGTTGATTTTGCAGGTGACATTGATGATAGAACATTCACTTCAGGTTATTTAATGAATATGGGTTCAACATCAATATCTTGGAATTGTAAAAAGCAGACAACAATTGCCAATTCTTCAGCAAAGGCAAAGTACATATAAGCTTGGGAAGCAACATGTGAGATTGTATGGCTATGTAGAATTTTACAGGATCTTAGTGAAACCCAGAAATCACCAACTACCTTATTGATCGACAGTCAGTCAACAATAAATATGGCCAAGAATCCAGTATTTTATTCAAAGACTAAACATGTCGACACCAAGTACCACTTCATCAGATCGCTCATCATCAAAGACATCAACAAGCCTCAATTATGTCCATCTGAAGATCAAACTTCAGATATTTTTTCCAAACCTCTTGGAATAATAAATTTCACTAAGTTCATAAATGAACTTTGTATTTGTAAAAATGAACTTCCGAATTAAAGGGGGGATTGTTAGCCTCATAATCCTAAAGTTCTATAGTCTAAGTATTTTCTAGTATAAATGTTTTTGGAAATTAATTTATTCTAGTTTGTTAGGAGAAGGACACCTAGCTTCTATGTAAAGGGCACCTATCATACTCATGTGATTATGTGATTGGTTGTTCTCCTAGTTTTTAGTTTAGAGTTGAACTATATAAACTAGCTCCTTCTTCAAGTGATGTTAAGGAGTATATTATGAGTTCTCACTTCATATTGTAATCACTTTTTCCTTATTAATAAAATTAAGTGTCTGAGGACACTTTGTCTACACAGGGTGCTTCCGATAGGAAAAATTTTCACTGGTGCTTGAGAGCTCTACAACATTGAAAAGGGTAAAAATGAATTTTACGGCCGGTCATTTTTTTTTACTTAACCCTGTTATGGTGTGCTCAATTATTAGATGAATTGGTGCGTCGTTATTTAAGTAGTGCACTGGAGTATATATTTTTTTTAAATAACCCTACCAAGGTGCAACTTTTTTTAGAGAAACAATGCATACTGATGCGTGAGTATTTAGGTAGCGCACTGGAGTATATATTTTTTTTAAATAACCCTACCACAATGCGCCATTTTTTTAGAGCATCGATGTGTCCATAGTAGAAAATGCACTGGTGCGTTATGTATTTATAAAATCACCATAAAAAAATCCATTAAAACCTCTTTATGCTCACCTACGCTAGTGTCCTCTGCTATAACCAGATGTTTGGGCTGCTTTTATAGTGGCTTCCGCAAAAGCCTCCACTAGGGGGTCTTTTAGTTGTAGTGTTTATACCACAACTCTTCCTTCTTAAATTGCCATATTCTTCAAAAGAGATAGGAAAAACACATTAATTTATACTTTTCAATAAACCTTATAAGTGTAAAAATAAATGATGAGCATCATGGGTAAACCACCTACAGAAGAAAAGAGAACTCTTCCACTGGTCAAGAAATAAACCATAATCAAAACTGCAAATAAAAAGAAAGATAAAGAGACTGTAGCTATGGATAATATTCAAAGAATAATGAAAAAAATATCGAATGACATCATAGATCTTAAAAACTTTTCAAGGGAAGGAACATTATAGAAAAGGCCATGGAGACCTCCTTTCAAGAGAAATACCCCACCACCAAGAAACCAAAATCATCCTACTGATGAAATTCATATTGGGGATTTTCTGTAAGATAAATTTTGTAGAACACATAATGCAAGTCATTCAAAGAATACTTGTCCAACATTTGTAAATATGTTTAAAATTTTCATTTCTATTGAAGAGGGGGAAGATATACAAATAGATAAAGATGAAGAAGAGGAGGACGAAACCCCTGAAGTCAAAGTTACATGTAATATATACCATGGGATAACAGATGACGAGGAAGGTGAAACAACCGAATATATTTGTGTTACACAAACTAGAAGTAAAGGACCTCCATCAAATTTAGGAACATCATCTATATCTTCTCCTTCTCAGAAATATTCATCTACACATAAATCAATCTCTGGGTTAGGTAAATATTTTGTTATTTATGATATTTCAGATTATTGTCTGGTCGAGGATATGAAGAAAACAAGGGATAATATTTCCTTATATGAACTATAAAAAAAAAAAAAAGACAAGTTACTTCAAGCTTTAGGAAAGACTAATTTTGAAAATGAAACTACTACAGCTGGAAGTAAAGATAAGGGAAAAGTTGTCCATAATTCTTCATGTAAAAAAAATAAGAAAATTAATGTAAATGTTGCTTTAATATGAGAGAAATATAGTTCTCATACATCCCCTTTCCTTTTGATATTTTATATCTTTAATAGAAATGTACATAATTGCTTAATAGATTCAGGGGCCTCTTCCAATGTAATGCCATATTTTATTTGTAGGAGTTTAAATGTTGAACCCAAGAAGTCTACTACTCAGATTGTATAATTGGACATGAAAAATATCAAAGTTCTAGGTGAACTTAAGAATGTATTAATTAGATTATCTTCTAATCCTAAGGTCCACCAGAATATCGATATAATTGTTGTTGACATTCCAGAGTCATATGGGTTGTTAATAAGTAGAGACTGGTCAAACAATTTAAATGGTTTTTTTCAACTAATTGGTATCATGTATTTTTTCCATATAATGTTTAGACAAACAAACTAAAAGTATAGTGTGAGAGACATAATAATTATACAGTTACTGATTTAAATGATGCTAATGAGCCAATCATGCTTTCAAACTCTAATTTAGGAAACTATTGTCTAGACTCCGTTTTTGGAAATTTCATTGCAAACTAGTCACTCTTTGCATATTTGTATATACAATATAAGATCCTTCATTCTACTCATATTGATGTATCAAATTTTATATGTGTAAATAAAACTAGTGATTTATAGTTAAATGTATAAAAAAAATTCTAGTTTTTATTTTTCGATGGATCCAAGTCTAATGAGGGTGTAAGTGCTAGTTGCATACTCCAAGATCCTAAAGGAAATAAAACCATGATAGCATGTAGAATATACTTTCAATGCACCAAAAATGTTGTCGAGTAGGAATCCCTCATACAAGGTCTTAGAAAGGAAATTGATTTGAAAGTTAAAAAATTAAATGCTATTGGTGATTCTAAAATTATAGTGAGACATGTATGAAATTCTATACATTGTATTTCTAATCACCTTAAAAACTATCAGCAAGAGGTGTGGAACTTGATCCATAATTTTGACGGGTTTAACATTGTTTCAATGCCTCATTCTAAAAATTCTGAAGTTGACTTACTCGCAAATTTTGCTTCTTAATTAATCCTTGTAGAATATTTTTCCCTGATATTTTTTTTGTTGAATTATTTTTCAGGTCCTCAGTTTAGAAAATATCACAAATTGTAGAGTCTTTGATGACGATGACCAAATACTGAACTTTCTTACATAGGAATATACTTTCAAAGGGTTTATCATTGATGAGCATGAGCATGATCAAGTTATTAATGAATCTTCTATGGAATCTAAACTAAAACTAGAAAATGATATTTGTAAGTCGGTGGTACGTTTGGACAAGTTCTATGACTTATAGGATAAATTTAAACAGGTAACCAACTACAAAAAAAATATTCCTTCTATGTAGTACGATGTGTTCAAGATGGGAACTGAGCAGAATCCTTGGAACATTAATTTATGAACTGGATGTTCCTCTTCAGAAAGGGACACTTTTATTAAGCTTTGTAAAGAGTACAAATAAATTTCCGCATGGACATATGGCGACTTAAAGACTTATGACGCCAAAATTAGTTACCATGTAATTCCAATTACAAAGGATGTAAAAGATGTGCAAAAAAATCTAAGAAATATTCATCCAAGTTTAGAGCCTTAAATTAAAAAATAATTGAGCAAATTACTAGAGCCTAAAATTATTTTCCTTGTATGACATTCTCAATAGGTATCAAATATAATTCTAGTACAAAAGAAGAATGGGGAGATAAGGATCTGTATATATTTTCGCAACCTAAATAAATATTTAGATAAGGATAAATATCATGTTCTACCAATGGAACATATTCTTCAATGTTTCTTAGGTTCTAAAATGTAGTCCTTGTTGGATGATTTTTCTAGTTACAATCAAGTTTTGGTGTCACACTCAAATAAGTTGAAAACTACATTTCAAACAAAATGTGAAACTTATGCATAAAAAAAGATGTCTTTTGGTTTAGTTAATGTAAGATACACCTTCCATAGGGATATGGATATTGCGTTTCACAATCTGACAAGTATATCAGTAGTGGTATGTCTAGATGATGTGACATTTTTTTCAACAGATAGAAGAGATCATATACATCATCTTAGACTGATTTTGTATCGGTGAAAAAGGTATGGGATATCTCTAAATCATAAGAAACCCATATTTTTTGTTACTGAAGGTAATGTTTTAGAATTTAGTTTTTCTAAGTTTGGTATAATGATTGAACCTAAAAGGACAAAATAATCTTGCAAATTACCTTTCCTCATAAGAAAAAATCAATGCAATTGTGTTTAGGAAAGATTAATTTTGTAAGAATATTTGTACCAAGTTCTACAGAGATAGTAAAATCACTACAAGATATAATCAAGAAAAATATTGTTTTTAAATGGAATGATAAATAAAAAGAATCATTCAACTCCATTAAGTAAGAAATTGCACAAGCACCTGCATTGATGAGTCCAAATTTTTAGAATAAATTTATATTATGTACGTTTTCTTCTAACTTGTCTTTTACAAGTGTCCTAGCTCAAAAAAATTATAAATTTTTCTAAGTATCAATTTCCTTTATGAGTTTAGGATTGCAAGGTGCAAAGGTGAATTATCCTAACGTTGATAAGTAGGTTGATGCATCCTTTAAGGTTGTAAATCATTTTAGACCATACCTATTGAAATCCCATACTAAAGTGATCATTCCACATACCTCAGTTCACAATTTCTTGTAAAAAAGGAGTTAGTAGAAAAAGGAGCTAACTAGATGAAAACACTCTAACAATATGACCTGGAGATTAAACCTACTAAAATAATAAGAGGTCAAGGTTTGTGCAAACTAGCTACAAAGTCAAAAGGTTTTCAGGCGAGCGAGGAAGTAGGATGGGAGAATGAATTTGATCTAGGAGTATCCTCAAATTCAATTCAACATAAATTGCTTCCAAAGTTTTTTTTTGAATGAAGAGATCACATGGATCTTTCCGAAGCAGTTTGAACGAGGTTAGGAGGACTTCATATGAAAAATTTATTTCTTGTTGAAGTTTGGGAAACATTGCAAGAGAATAAAATAAAATGATTAATTCTTATTTTGAGCTTGGGTGCCCATGTGTTATTGTATTATTTTGTAAAAAATAAACTAATTGGTTTGAGAACTACATAACACTTTTGTTTCCTAGTCTGGAGGGAAAGTTGATATTCTCATGGATTGTAATTTCCTAGTCTCAAGGGAATGTTGAGATTCTCATGGATTGTAGTTTCCTAGTTTCATGGGGAATTGAGATCTTCAAGGAGAGTTGAGATTTTCTTGGGCATGGTTGAGATATTTTCTCAAACAAATTCCTTGAAAGGTTCCCATATCTGAATTTATGGGATCTTGAGAGATATTCTCTCCTTAATATTTTGATGTGGTTCTCAAATGAAGAAATATTTAAACCCTTTTTGGAAAGGGAAGAAGGGGGATTTTTTATTTATCATCCCTTGGTGAATTCATTCACCCTGTTGTAAAGGAGAGATACAAAGTTGTAGTATTTATTGAGGATTCATTGAGCCCCTTAATTGGGACAATGTGTAAGCCCTTTAATTGGGAGAATTGATCCCCTTAATTGGGAGATTTTGTGAGCCCCTTCATTGGAAGAATTGAGCCCCTACTGAGAGAAGATTTCAATGTTTGTAAAGGAGAGAACCAACCCCTATTTGAGAGAGAAAATAATAAAAATGGTTCGTGGATTGAAGTGGACCAGAAGATGTAGCCCATGCGGGTGAACTCCGTTACCAACTTATTGAGTATTGTCTCTATCTTCAGTTTTTGTTTATAGTTATTGAATGTTGTTTTTTATTTCATTAAGCCAATTTTTAATCGCAATTATGGGAAATTGAGAAGTTGTTTTAGATGAATCTGGATTGGTAATTTGTAAACGCTAATCTCATATTAGAATTAGAATTAAATACAAGAGAAGTTTAGTATATCCCTATTTATATAGATACATGATACTATGAACTAGAGTATTACTTGACTCATGGTATTATACCTCAATAGTTGGAACAAAAAAAAAAGAGCTTTAAGGCTAAAATATACACAATATAAATTGATAGTTGGAGTGTTGTTTAGAAGAAACTATGATGATGTTTTACTGAGATGTTTGGAGAAGTCAGATGCAAAAGGACTATTGGATGAATTACATAATGGTCCCATAGTAGGAAATTTTGGTGGTGATACTACTTCTCATAAGGTTCTACGTGCATTCTATTATTGGCCAAATTTATTTAAGGATGGAAATGCCTATTCTAGGAAGTGAAAAGTGTGCCAAACATTTGAAGGGAGACCTTATGTTAACCATGTCTTCCCAGTAATTCATCAAAGAATTGAAACATTGTTGAAATTGGAAGAGAAACATGAAAAGGCCAAACAAAAATTTCATGAACATTAGCAGTTAATCAAGAGATGGTTCAATAAATATTCGGTTAGTGAAAAATATTTTAATGTCGATGACTTAGTCTTAAAATGGGATAAGCACATGAGGTAAAAGGAAAATATACAAAATTTCAACACCTCTAGCTGGGACCATTTCAGATTTCTTAAAAAAATGGCCCTTCTACATTTTACAATCATTGGAGGAGGAGTTATAAATCCTCCCCATGATTGTCTAAGTTTTAAAGAAATATTTTTCTTAACCACATTTTGGTGGTAATTGTCAATCTTGTAAATAGTAGAATTTCGTTTTGTTTGTTTCCTTATCTTTTCTTGCTTCTCATTTTCTTATGAATTTTTCTTTCACTCTATCCCTTGGTTTATTCCTTAAGTTTTAATTAGAAATTTTGTGTACATTTGGTATATTTTATTATTCATCTCATGCGATTTCCTTTTAACAAAAAATTTCACTAGGATGGTAATATTTGTTCTTATGATCTTTCTTTAGTCTAATTTTATTTTATTCTCGTGCTCATGTTTTTTTGAGTGTGGTTTTGTTATTTGATTTCATCATTGTCCATCTTATATTTGTATATATTACTTATAGTTTTACCATTTATTGTTCATTTTATGAATTAATTTTATACCTTTCTATTGGCTTGAATTTTAACCCTTGAAGTTAGAGTTCATGGGAAGGCCCAATTCTAGTTATATATTGGATACATTCTCACAAAAAATAAAAAAATGCATGGAATAATCTATTTGAAATATCTACATAAAACTTCTAAACTAATGAATATTAACTGACAGTTGTGGTGGAACACATGTGCCTCCCAATTAATGCACTAGTAATCCAAGAGTAAAGGAAAATGGATATATGTTATTTTCTTTGAGCTCCATCCATATAACAATAATATGTTGGTTACAAATATGATGGTTCTTGGGGAGACATTAGGGTTAAATTAAGTGTATAGAATTTTCTAAGAAAATCAAAACAACTCTCATATCACCCTGCTTCCTTCTCACCCTATTGCATATGCAATACTTTTATACAAATATAAAAGGGTGAATATAATTTGAATTAAAAGGGAAGTTGAAAGAACTTTAAGTAGTGTAGGAACTACAGGTAAACCCATCAGGGAAACATACACTCATTGATATTGGGGCCATTCTTGTATTATACTAAGGCAAATTTGTAAGTGCTATGGATCATGCTCACTGACAACGAAGCAATGTCAGGAGAAGATAGTTGAGGAACACACTTATGTGGATGTCTACTTGTTATAAAATTTGAAACCCCATTGTCAAACCATATCCAATTAGAAACATGTGGCTAGCTAAAATAATTAGCCTCATTAATTATGAAACTTGAAAATAGTATGTTAGATTGTAAGTACTTGAAATTTAGATTTATATCTTTTTGGAAGTTTGGAATTATTGTGGTAAACATGACTTATGTAAAATTCCATTTTGTTATTGATCTTATCTTTAAAGTTCAGGCTTGAAGTAAGGGCCCTTATTTTTGTTGACAAATATAGCTGGTTCTTCCAGTGTGTTGCCAATTGTTGTTCCCACAACAACCTCCCATTTAAATCTTGTTTTTATTGTTTAATTTTTAGTTTTTAGTTATCTATTGTATATATCCATTTCTATTTTGGATTTGTAAAGATTATTTATTTATATTTACTTAAGTATTTCAATTGTGTAGAGTTTATGAGATACCTACACAGAAGTTTTAACTAACAATGAAGCATACACCACTTGCAATGGTGGATGAAGAGAGAAGGCATAAATGGAGAAAAGAATGAAATACTTTCTATTATCTGAGTAAATGATACAATACAATTTATATACTATATATGACACAACTAACTTGCCATAGTATCCAAGATAATGCACATTACGGGTGTTCTAGAGAGTTGTGACACATATTGGCAGTCACTAGAGTCAACTACCACCTAGTCCTAGTTAATTGGCCATGCAGTCATCAGTTAACTAGCCAAACCACAATGAAATGAGGAGGATAACACTCACACGTGTAATGTGCCTTACTGGTGATGATCCCAATGCAAGTGCCCATTACTGGTGATGATACCTAGGTTATCATGCAACACTTGGTGATAAAGCCAAGGTTGACATGCAACACTTCAATCGAGTAGTCTAACTGAATGGTGACTGAGAATTGACTAGAGGTTATGTGGAACCCTTGTCTAGGGGAGAATATCTTCAATGAGGCAGAATATCTTAGACTCAGGGACCTTCAACATAGACAAATAAACTTAGGAAAATAAAATAAAAGGAAAATCCTAGGTGTGTGTAATATCTCCAACACCCCCCCCCGGAAACTACTAGG
>ML779778.1:18966-48460 GCA_009831015.1 Picea engelmannii | reverse complement strand
TATGGCATTTTTTCTTAGTCAAAGTATTGGTGAATATGTCGGCAGTATGCTCGGTGGAAGAGAAGTACTACAAATTGATGACATTGTCATGACCCAACTCCCTGATAAAATGAATATGGATCTCAATATGTTTTGGCTGTTGTCTCTGTACTGGATCTCGACAGAATTTGAGTATACTCTGGTTGTCACACCATATCACAGTAGAAAAGTGGAACTGAATTCTGATCTCGGTGAGGAAGTTATATAGACACAATTCCTAGATGGTGATGATGACTTCTCCCATTTACTCGACCTCTACTAAAGATAGAGAAATAACTGACTTATTTTTTCTCGACCAACATTTTGTGTTGGATCCAAAACTCAACATGTACCCAAAGGAGTACTTGCAATCGATTCCATAACCAACTCAATCAAAATCGGTGAAGCCTATGAGGTCCAACTTGCATCCTGTTGCATAGTGGATCCCATAATTGATGGTGCCCTGAACATATCTGAGGATGCACTTGGCATCCTTCTAGTGTAATTCATGCGGATTCCGCATGTACCTGGAGACTACCCCTACTGTAAATGATAGATCTAGTCAGGTGTAGATAAGATACAGAAGGCTCCCCACAATTTTTCTATATAGGGTGCTATGAACCACTGGTGTATCCCGACCATCCTCAATTCTAACCCCAGATAAGAAGGGTGTAGGTGCAAACTTGCATTCTATCATGTGGAATCTCTCCATGAGATTTCAAGCATACTTAGCCTGAGATAGATTGATGCTTGAAGCATCCTAGATGATCTAAAGACCAAGAAATAAATGGAGTGGACCCATGTCCATCATAAAAAACTTTTCATGAAGAATTCCCTTAACCAAAACAATCGCTAAAATTGATTTGTTGTTGATCAAAAGATCATCCACATATAGGACTAGTATCAGAAGTGAGTCAATGGTCCTCAACATGTATACATTTGGATCATATTTTCATTTGAAAAAATTCTTGGAGAGCAAGTAGGAGTCCATATTTGCATACCATTCTCTAGGCACCTGCTTGAGGCCATAGAGCGACTTTTTGAGTCGACATACTAAAGATAAATTTTGTATGAATCCATGAGGCTGCTCCATATAAATATCCTTTGAGAGATCCCCATGAAGAAAAGAATTATTCACTTCCATCTGATGTACTTCTCATCCCCTAGTTTCTCTAATGGAAAGGGCCAACCTGATAGAATCCAAATTTTCTACTGGAGCAAAAATCTCATCATGGTCGATATCGTGGATCTATTGAAATCCCTTGGAAACCAATCTTTCCTTGTGTCTAATCAATTGTACATATGCTTCATTTTTGGTCCTGTAGACCCATCTTCATCTTACAAGATTCATGTTTGAAGGAATTAGAACGAGATCCCAAGTCTCTCTCTCAAGGAGAGAGTTGTACTCGCCCTGCATGGATTCTTCCCAGAAGGGGTTCTCTACAGCCTCTTTGTAGAACTGCAAGTCTGAAGATGGAACCATATAAAAATTCAAAGGCATCATGGGTTCATTCTTAGTGAGTACATGAGGAGGATACTCAAACTGAGATCCGGTCCTCCTCAGATCTGCTAGATCCCCATCAAGGTCTCCTACATCATGAAGTGTGGACTGTGCCCACTTGGGAATATTCTCTGGCTCCTCATCGACATGTATTGATTGTGCATATGAATGCTTTTAATATGCATCTATATCCTATGAATCCTTTGAATCTATATCGAAACTCATATCTATGGTGTGATCTGAATGTCTGGACTCATAATCCACAACTGGTGGAAGTACAAAATCCTCTACATGTGGCTCATGTGGAGCATGAGAGGGACTTTCCTCGAACTAGACATTGTGCTCAATGATGAGCTAGTCTATAGAGGGATCAAGTAATATGTATCCCTTCACACCATCGAGATAACCGACAAATATGCATGGGTGGCTATGTGGATCTAGTGCTTTCCTCTTCTTAGAAGGAATGCATACCCATGCTCATGATCTCAAGATATGAAAGTGGGTGACTTCTATTTTGTTTCCACTCCAAGCCTTGAAATGAGTCTTGTCCTTAATAGATCTGTGAGGGGATCTATTTTGAATGTGATTGGCACAATTAATTGCCTTATCCCAAATCTTGGGAGAAAGTTCCTTTTCATGTAGCATGCAACTAGCCATCTCTTTGAGAGATATGTTTTTCCTCTCAACAATCCCATTTTGATACAGACTATATGGTACTATGTGTTGCAACTATATCCCAACCTCAAGAAAAATATTTTGAACATATATGTTTACATACTCCCCCCCATTATTTATACAGAGGGATTTGATCTTTCTCCCTGATTGAGTCTCAAACATTTCTTTGAAATATTTAAGATGCTAAAAGACATTAGACTTATGTCTATAAAAAAATACCCAAGTATAATGTGAGTAATCATCTAAAAAAGTAAGCACGTACCTTGCCTTGTTTATGGATGGATGTGGGAATAGACCCATGTGATCAATATGAATAAGATCCAATGGAGAGGAGAACTTGTGAGCCTTCCCCTTCTCAAACTTCTCTTGAGGATGCTTGCCAAGGACACATCTTTCATAAACCCCTTCAAAAAAGTGGATAGCTAGTAACCTGGTGACCATCCCCTTCTTGCTAAGTTGTTGCATGTACCTAAAGTTTAGGTGACCAAACCTCTCATGCCATAGTCTACTACTGTCATCAAAATGCATAAGTTGTATAGATGAATTAGGTTCAATAATATTATAAAAATTATATAACCAAGATTTATGATTTACCTCCTCGACATTAATTTTGGAGTTTTCTTGCATGTCGAATATGGACACATAGTCTAGTGTGAAATCCACCTTTTTTCCTGATCTTGAGTGTGTAATCTGATATACCAAGAGTAGATTCATATAAAATTGAGGAACATGTAGGACATTCTCAAAGATTCCATGGCCTAGTTCCACTCTCCCTTTTCCTGTGACCTCGACTAGAGAGTCATCCTCCTTGATGATAGGAGGCCCCGTGCATGCAGTTACATAAGATATAATATACTTTGTTTTTTCCATGTGATGGGAAGTGCCTAAATATACAATCCATGTGTCAAGAGAAGAATGAATAAATACTAATGCATTAGAATTACCTTTCTTAGGGGCTTGATCTTTTAAATGTTTCTTGGAAGCCTCATGAATGAAGTCCCTAAGGTTGTTCTTTTGAAGTATTTGTGCCATAATATCTATTTGCTTCTTCATGCATGCATACTCTAGATGGTTCCCCCAATTATAGTAACCACACTTCTCCCTTGATTGATTTTTCCACCTTTGGAACTTGAGGAATCATTAAAGGCTTTCGAGTGCCCTTCCTTTTCTGGCTCTAGATGCACCTTTTGTTTGCCTTTATATTTGGATTTAGGATTTTGAGATTTTCTACCATCATGCACAATAAGTGCATGTTCCTTGGGGCCCTTGATTATTCCCATCTAAATGAGCTTATGGTTCTCCCGTGTCAAAGCCTCATTGAACTATGACAATGAATGCATGGTCAAGGTTTCTCCTACAATGAATCTGGTAGAATGAAATGTGGAGACAAATACACTAATTTCCGGTCCAAGTTTTTCCATGATAGAAATAACCATTTGTTTTTCTTGTTTGGATTTGTCAATACCATAGTATGTCAATTCACGAAGAAAATATTTAAATTTGGTGAATAAATATTATACATTGTCAAAGTTCTTTGGATCCAATGAGTTTAGTTCTACTTCGAGAAAATGGCCCCTCATTTCATTGTTATTACCAAAGAGATCAGCCAATGTGTTCCTGATCTCATTTGGTGTCTTGCATACATAGATGTGAAACCATAGGTCGAGAGAAATAGACATGGATACGAGACTGAGAGCCTTGTCCATGCGGTTGAAGTAATTGTATTTTTCCATTGCTGAGGTGGTTTATGTTTATGTGGCCATGGATATCTGATACAAAACTCTACCCATGAGTTGGTGTAGAATTCTTGGCTTCCAATAGTAGTTATATGGCATTAGAATTGCAAATGCGGGAAATGTCAGAAAGTTGGCTTAGGTTGATGGACAGTTGGTATGGATTGTTGGTTTTCATTTATTTCAATCATTGGAGAGTGATATTTTATATTGATTTCAACCCTTAGATATTGATGTCAACCCTTGGAGAAAGTCTGGTAGAGAATTTCGGTAGCACAAAGATTTGGGTAATGGACTCAAGTTTGTTTGATGTATAAAAGTATGATTTTTAATATATTTTCAAGGTAATACTATTATATATGGATAGTACGTGTCATGCCATTTCCTGTGGTATGTGGAATGTCACATAACTCCTCATGGTTAGAGAGTTATGGCCATGTGAAGTTGGAGAACCTAGGTTTGGGTAATGGACCCAAGTTTGTTTGATGGATAATGGTGTGGGTTTTGATATATTTGCAGGCAAGAATATTCTATATGGATAGTACATGTCATTCCATTTCCAGTGGTATGTGTAACGTCACATAACTCCTCACGGTTAGAGATTTATGGCCATGTGAAGTTGGAGAACCCTCATGAGTCATCTAGAAGCCCCAAAAAGTCAAAGTAGTCAAAGTGCTTTAAGAGATTTTAGAAGGTAAATAATAAAGTGAAGTGACGAGTGTACTATAATTCAAAGTGAATACAAAAGAAATTATTTAAATAATAAATTTAATGGATAAATTACTAAGTTGACAAGTGGTTAGAAGTGGTTTAACCCTAAAATAAGGAAAGTGGGTTAAGATGGTTAAAAGGTAACCCCTTGAGGAAGCTACATGAAAGTATAAATAAGAGGCAAGACTCTCTCATTTTAATTACAATTGAGCATATTTAATATCTACAAGTGATTGAGGTAACCAAATCATATCTAAGCCAAATTTCAGAGGGAAGGTGAAGTAAAGAAGGTTGAAATTCAAGGGAGGATAAATTCTTTTGATGATGCTTTCTAAGGTATGTTATTTACATGTCATCTCACCATTTTCGCAATAACTTTTTCTCTAGAATGATTCAAACAGTGAAATTGGGAGGTCGTTGAGGCAACATATCCAAGTAGATGTGGCACACATTTTGTAATGTCCCCAAGGCCGAGCCCTGTTGTAAATCATGTTTATGAAATGAATTGTAATTATGTTTTATAGGCTAGTGAGCCAAGTTAGTATAAGCTGGTGGGATTATGTGATTATTAGGCTAGAGAGCCTAAGTGTTGAAGGCCAAGAGCCTGATTTTGTACATGTATCTATGCAGAACATTAATAAAAATATAAACATCGCTGCGTGCAGATCGACCACGATGAATGAGTGATGGGGGACTAAGATTTCACAGAGTGGGCAAGGGATTAGGGATTGGAAGGTGGGAAGAGGAGGCTAAGTGTTGAGCCTAGGGGCTTAAGTCCTTGGGAATAATATTTTAATATTATTCCAAAAAGACCATGTGAAATATATGTTTTATCCTAAGTTCTTTTGGAATGACAAGTGACTTCCAAATGGGGAGGAACACATGCTGATGGAACGCATGCAGTTTTATGGGTGACAAGTGTCGACCCAAGTGCATGCAGTTAAAATTGCTGAATTGAGTCATGATGGGAGTTCTTTTCCCATTCCACCGTCGACCATCTAAGGGGAGTCTCATCTGACCTCTGCAGGAATACCCTCGTGCATCCTTGAAAGCAGAAACGACTGTGTTAATTTCTGAGATAGTTGGTACATCCTATGTCTGAATAGTTGGATCCTGTGCATGGGATCTCTGTACACCTTATGCATTCCCTAAACCAAAACCGTAAGACTATCCCGTGATTGCTGAACCAATTTGGGAAGCCCGTGTCTGTTTTCCCAGTTGGCTATTGTGGCCACATAGTGTTGGACTGCGTGTGGCTTGCTGGCTAGTGTAAGTTCATGTTGAGCCTATGTGTGACCTCTCTCCAGGTGAGGGAGGTGATTTTTGTTGGAAGAGGCAGGTTGTCAGGCCTGTGAGAAACTCTCTCTAGGTGAGAGAGTTTGCTGGGAAGTGGTTTCTTCCAGAGAGTGTCTAGCACCAGCTTCGTGCTCTGAGACTTCCTGATCCAGCCTGTTGTCGAGACCTAGAGAGGGAGGTGTAGCACCGATGGACTGTGCTTGTGAAGGTGTATACTCCTGGGCGAAACAAGCATGTGGGGAATGAGAGTCCAGGAGTAGTGGGCACAAGATGGCATCCTGGGAAGAATCCTTCCAGTCATTTTGTGTTGTTTTCCTTGTAACCTCAGCCCAGCCTAGGATTCCTTGCCTTGGGGTGGAGCTTAGTCCCATCTCGGGGGTGACCCACTACTGAGCTTGATGAGCAATGTGGTCTAAGGCTGGGAGGTACGTGGAAGGCCTGCACGTGGTTGGTGGAATTACCACCGTTTCAAAGATAAGTACCAGATGATGTTTTAATTATATTTTGCATGTCTGTGTATTTATATTTATCATGTATTCTATTGTGCATATGAATTAATGTTAATTCCATGGATTAATTATGTCAGCAGTAATTTTGTGTTGACTCTGAGTTTAAATGTGTTTAACCTGTTTTAAATGCATGTTATATATTAATTAAGTATGAGAATGATGTTGTTCCTAATAGTAGCGTTCTCTTGGCTTGTGGGTTGGATGATGACCGAGAAAAGGGCATTACACATTTAAGCTTGTGGGTCGTTGTATTTTTGGAGGTACACTCTGTGGAAAATAGGGTTTGTGACTAGTCCTGAAACTAGTCTAAAATAGGTGTTCCGGGTAAAAATGTCATAACTTCTTCATAATAGATCAAAATTCAGTAAGAACAAATGTGATGGTTAGAGTACAGTCTGTAGTATTTTGTGTACAATTTTCAGATCCATACAACAAATATTCTGTGCGGGGCACTCTCTACAAGTTCTCTCTCTAGAATAAGTCAAAATTCAACAAGGTATGCCATTTTTGCTATAACTCCTTTTATGAGAGGTTCCAAGTAGTGACACCTAGAGAAATTGCATAAAACAATTTAAGAACATTGTGTACTATTTTCAAATATTTATTCATTACAGGTACATAGTTATGATTATTTCAAGTTAGGGTCGTTGACTAATCCAAAACTAGTCATGTGAGACTAAAGTAAAGTTTGATGAAAATGCTAGTCTCTTGTTGTTAAAGTTAAGGAAGGTTTGCAGGTATGTGATCATATACACCAGTTCTATTACAAAGCTACAAATAAGATTTGGATGATGAAATTGATGAGGGCTTTTGGTTGAGGTACATGTTAGGTACATGTTTGAGACAAGTAGTTGATGAGTTGACACGTACATGAGGTGTATAGTTGATGATGTTGGTACACCTTGATGAGTCATAGTTGATGAGTAGTTGATACATGATTGGTACATACTTGGTACATGGTTAGAGGCACTTTTTAGTAGTATTGTTGACACATGGTTTATGGATTATGTAGCATACTTGTAATGGTATATTATTAGAAGCACATCTTGGTGATGATTATGAGTTGTTGTGTTATGCTTGGTTGATGCACATCTTTGAGAGTTGTCTTGGTGATTGATCTTGATGAGTAGATATGATTTTGTTGATAAGATTGATGAGACAGGTTGTTGTGATAGATTGTGTTAGCACTGAGAATCACCCTCAGATTGCAAGAGGATAAGCCCAATACCCATCAAAAGGTAAAATGGAAAGAACTCAAAATAAGAATGTTTTAACTCAAAAATATGGGCTAGCATGTATAAGAAAATGAGGTCTTGATTAACTTCAGTCAGTGGTTTAGGGTAAAAGTGAATAGGAGGAAGACTTAGTGAGGAAGGTGGAAAGGTCTGCTATTAACATCATGTCTTTACGAAGCCAAGAGAAGAAAAACTCAGGCACAAGAACTCCTTGAACTTAAAGTTTAAGAACGTTGAAAAACATTAATAGCAACATTATAATCAAACATTCATCATAACACAACCACAACATCTCATATGGATCATCCAATCATGAGTATTTCAGTACAAGAGGCAACAAGATGATAAAAACAAAACTGACTTCTATTATTCAAAATGTCTCAAGTCCAATACATAGCCAGAGAACAACTTTACTTAGTAAAAATATTACAATCAGGGAGCTCTGCTCAACCATTAAAGCCTCTCTAATCATTTTGAAGATGTATTGGTAATCAAAAGAGAAAATGAAACAACTAGAGGTGCGAGCTAGCCTTCCTATCCTAGGATTCTCCAAAACAACTACAATTCTAGCACCTGTACTAACATATCTTAACAAACTGCTACAATTTAGGGGCCATGTTGGCAACCACTCCAACAAGAATTAAATGGCATGTCTTCTAGCTTAGGCACATTCTTCTTCAGTTCCAAGTGTCCTCCAATTCTCGTATGTTGCTTCCAAGCTGCCACCTGTGATCCTTGCTTCTCTCCACATCATCAAAAATCACGAAGGAGACATGAATTCGAACCTTTGACTGTGATGGCCAGTTTGTAGCACCATTCTGTAGCAAATATGGTAGACAATTCTGTAGCTCCCTTTGTAAAAGAACTATGCAAATTTCATAGCACTTTCTGTGTAACAACTCTGCAAATTTCGTAGCACCATCCATAAAATAGCTCTGCAGATTTTGTAGGGATTCTTGTGTAACAACTCTACAGATTTCACAATGCCATCCATAAAATAGCTCTACAGATTCTGTAGTGCCACTCCTATGTAACGACTCTGCAGTTTCTGTAGCGCCATCCATAAAATATCTCTGTAGTTTCCGTAGCGCCATTGTTGAGTTTGGCTAGGATATTTCGTAGCACTTTTGATAGCGCAATTGTAGAACATCCCATATAGACGATTTTGTAGCGTCGTGGCGCTACAGAATCTTTGTGTTTTTTCTATGTGATGTAATCAATTCCTCAAAAACATAAATAACTTAGTTGATGGACTAGGAGCCTGTAGATGCCTGTATAGGTGGAAAAAATCATACTTCCTTAACCATTTCAAACTGCAAAAAGAGACCACCCACAAAAATGGATTTGTCATCCCCCAACTACTTCATCAATATAACACTCCTCCTTGTTGGAGGAGATCTTCCCTCCGTCATAGCAACATATTTTTATTTTGCAGGGGTACTCCTCCTAATTGTTGGTTCATCTCCTTCTATTACAGCTTGTACCGGAACATTTAAGTTCCTCTGGGCCAATTCATCCTTGAAATGTTGCAGTTCTTCTTCGAGATTTATGTTTTGGGACAGAAATCTTTTGTTTTTCCTGTAGAGGGTCTTAAGCTTCCTATGGAGAGGCAGGGATCTTATTTCTGAAAACCTTTCCAGATAAAGGGTTTCACTGTACATGTCCATGATCTCCTTCATCTTTCTTCTCTCAGTCAAACTTTATGCCTTCAAACGAGAAACTTATTTCCTAGCATCCCTGAGTTGTCTGATCAATCTTTTTAAAGTGGGATTGCTAGGGGGAGTGATGATGTTGATAACCTCAATAGGTATCTCAGTGGATTTACCTTTATCTTTCTGCTGAACAAATTCTCTGTCTATCACCTCAGTAGGCTTCTCAATGTATTTACCTTTATCTTTCTCTATCCTTGGAACTGAAACCTCGGGTAAGACTTCTGCTTCAATAGCTTCCTTGTGGGATGATGATCTAGTAAAAAACTTTCTAATTCTGATCTTAGCTGCTGGAGAAGGTGAAGGGAAATGAAAATTCCTTCCCCTCTTGGCTGTGGTTTTGGTAGATGAAGGGACTTCTTCCAATTCAAGTGTAGGAGGAGGTGAAAAATCTCTCTATAGGCAGTGATGAACCTCCCTCTCTTATTCTTCAATTTCCATAGGGGTTTCTTTGTCTTGAGTAGTGGGTTTACTTTTTCTATTCCTGCTTGTTCTTGTTGGGGAAACACTACTAGATGGAAAAGGGATCTGCATCCTAGATTGAGGGGTAGAGGCTATATCTAGTTGCATATGGACAGAGACAATGAATTGTTCCCAATAAATGTTCCTTTTCTTCAAATCTTCCATCACCAGCATCCTGATCAACCCATAGTGGAAGACACTATTGTCCATAGCCTTGGACTTGGATTGGACTCTATCAGACATCTTTCCCATACTCAATAGATAAAAAGGGATATTCATTGAATCCTTACCAATGAAATGTAGCAAGAGTGATGCAGGAGCATCGCTCCACCTCAGCATTTACCAGCTAATTAACACACGTGGTGCGCATTCAAGGAAGGAGAGGTGTCACCCTCTCATTTTCGCCTCGAGAATCCAAGGCATGATACAGGAATTAATTGAAGACAAGATGGAAAAACCAAGTTGTGATTTCGCACAAGATGGAGATAAGGTCGCCATTAATAGGCTGACGACATAAGGGATCTACATCCGATTTGGAGCAGATTTCCATCATTGTAATCTGTCCATTAGATAGGTGTTTTAAATGGTGATTTGACACCACTAATTTAGCTTGTGAGGGAAGCTCATAGAGCCTATCTTGTATAAATATTTGTATTGTTGCAATGTATAGGTTGGACTGCAAAGGATTGTAGGGAATGTTGTAAGGGAGAGAAATGTAGAGAGCCGAGACTCAGTTGTAGCTCGGACTCCACCTTTATAATTTGGCATTCTACCATTAATAGAAAATGACAGTTTTTCTTGTTTCCAATTTCTGTGTAACGGATGTTGTGTTAGGAATGTATTTTACATGCATTTGAATTGTAGATGAATGTTAGAAATTTCCTGTAGGGATAGAGATATAGTTTTATATCTGTGAGTGTGTTGAGTTAAGTCTGGTTCTCTAGGCTAAGTGCAAGGAGTGCGTGACAAAGTAGGGAAACTCTGTGATCTGACGCAAAGAGTGTGTATCTGAACTCGGTTGAGTCAAAAGAGAAGTTTCCAGGAGGGCATACCAGGTTAATTCATAGACTTAGGGAGAAATTTCAAGGTGGTTAAGTACCTTGGAAGGAAAGACTGTGTGGGAGAAAGAACAATTCATAGTTACTGAACACTCTAAAATACTCTGCCAGAAGGGCATCAAGCTAGTGTGAGCGCGCACAAAAGAAACATAGTTGGAAGTGTTGGATAATCCTAGAATGATTGAACATTCTGGTGAAGGAAGGCTTTGCAAGAAGCGCATCGACAAAGGAAAGGAGATGCCTTAAACCTTTTCGTAAGGCTGAGGGAGAAGTCGTCGAGAAGCTTATCTGAGTGCAAGGACTATGCCCACAACTTGTAAGTTCATCTTACAAAGCTCAGGAGGAGGAACGTGAAGTTGCCAGGAGGGAACGATGAAGTTCACAAGGGAACCATGAACTTCGAAAGGATTTCAAGCCGAGCAAGGTCACAGAGGTGTCTACATAGAATTGTGCAAGGAGTGCAGGAGGAATTAGAGAACAACATAAGTCTCGAAAGGTGAATTTTTGCTAAGGGTGAAAATGGAATCGAAGACTTGCCGAAGTCTAGAAGGAAGAGAATGGAGGAGACAGGTGGCAGAAGATCGAGAGGTTTGGGAGTAGGAACTTCGAAAAAGTTTTCCGAGAGAAAACCGAGATCTTCATGAAGTTGCGAGGAGTGATTTAAATCTAGACCATTGGATCTAGAAGGGCATGTGGTAGAGATCCTTTCATTTTGGAGGAGGAACCATTTAGAGGAAGGAAAGAGGAGGATACCCAAGGAGCTGAGAGCTGAAGTAAATCTTGGTCGTCCATTGGGAGAGGACACGTGGAGTTGGGATTGACATTTTTTTGATTCGAAATTGGGAGGAGAAGATTTGGCAGGAGAGAGGACTCATGAATTCCATACTTGCTATTTGATCAAAGTCGTTGATCACAAGAAGGACGTGGACCATATATCTAGTCCCGGAGAATTCACTGATTCGGGAATCGAGGAAAGGAGGAAGCAGCTCGCAAAAGTTTCGAAGCACAAGGTCACGAAGAGAGTTGGCCCATAGTCATAGTTTGTGGTCGCGTCAACAAGGAAGTATAGCATTGAGAGATAGCACCCATTGGTGTAAGAGTTAAAAGCGCAAGGAGAGGGTCCACAAGTGCCACATAGCGGGTGCCAAGGAAGTAAAACAGGCCTGTGTCAAGTTATATTGGTTCCAGCAGGAGCCCAACGAGTCATTTGGCTCAACGAATTGAATGATCCTAGACTGGTAGATCATGCCAGCCTCGAGGGAGAGGGGGAGGTTGGCACCAGAGTGGTATCAAAGCACAATTCTTGTTTGTAGATTTCAGGCGAAGGAGAAGCTAGAGATGCTCTCAGTTACGGGGTGAACAACAAATTTTCCAGGAGGGTAGGTAGAGAGTGAAGATATCCATTGAAGGTCATAAACATGGTCGAGGATAAGTCCATTCATAGAAGAGAAGAGAGGAGATGGATAAGGAGATTAGTGAAATTCGAGCACAGATGGAGAGGCTAGCATTCAAGATGCAGTAGGAGTCAAAGGTACACTGGAGGTCTAAATGGCCTTTGAAGAGAAAAGATAATTGGCTTGTTCAGAAGTTGTTGACCAAAAGGCAGCAATAGACATTAGGAAGGTGGCTGAGGCATGATGAAAATCTCGTTCCTAGGGGAAAGAGATTTGGAAAGAGTCTCGTAGGTTTCCAAGTGGGAAATGAAAAGGGATCAATGGATATCGTAGGCTGTCAGGTGGGTAAAGGAGAAATCTCAACTGTCCAGGTGGGAAAGGGATAAGAGGTGAGCACAACTGAGATTTCATATCAGGGGATGTTGACAGGTGAAGAGGAGGTGGAAGAAAAACCTCACTCAAGAGGAGATTCATGTGGAACTGCAAGCCACGTGAATGAAGATGATGACAAGTGATAAGCTTTCATCACGAAAAAGGAGAAGGATCAGAGGAACATTCTGATCATTGGGGGAGTTGAGATATTCCTATCAAGTGGCCAAGGAAATGCTAGCACAGATGTTACAGATGCAATAGAAGGACAGCAAGCAAAGACTGTCATGGAGGAGAAGGAATATATATTGAAGTCTCTCCCAACAGAAGGAGAATGCCCAGTTGAGTTACTCACTCAGTGGGAAATAGAGTTGAAGGCACTGGAGGATTGGTTAGATAGTCCAGAGCTAGAATATGGATGCCATAAGATAGCCATGCCAGAGGGGACACACCAGCATGAGTCGCAGTTGGAGGAAGCTGCAAGGAATCAGTCGAAGAACCAAGAAAGGTAAACACTAAGCAGAATACCAGTGATGAGAATCTTGCAGGAGTGAAGACTGCAGCAAAGTGGAAAGATAAGGCCACAAAGGGAGAAGATGTCTTGGGAAGTCAATGTGGTTTTCCCATTAACAAGGAAGAAGTGAAATGAGATAGTATGCAACAAAAGAGCTAGTCGATGGAGCAGCTGGACGAGGTGGTCGAGGAGATAAGGGAGCTGATGTTATATTCGGTAGAGGAAGTGGTAAGAAGAAGGAATATGGATGAAAGGAAACATGCACAAGAAGTGAGGATGATGTAGGAGTAGCAGTGGCTAAGCAGAGAAGCCGAGAGACATCTCCAAGAGAAAGTTTGGGATCCAGGAGGATTTCAGCCACGCTGGAAATCTCATGAGTAGGAGCTCATGATTTTTGTAGCCTTGGAGTATCATGCAGGAGCATCACTTCACCTCAGCACGTGCCAAATAATTAACATGCATGGTGCGCATTCAAGAAAGGAGAGGTGCCACCCTCTCATTTTTGCCTCGAAAATCCAAGTAGTGATCCAGGCATTAATTGAAGACAAGATGGAAAATCCAAGTTGTGATTTCGCACAAGCTGGAGATAAGGTCGCCATTAATAGGCTAACGACATAAGGGATCTACATCCGATTTGGAGAAAATTTCCATAATTGTAATCTATCCATTAGATAGGTGTTTTAAATGGTGATTTGACACCACTAATGTATCTTGCGAGGGAAGCTCATAGAGGCCCTCTTGTATAAATCTTTGTATTGGTGCAATGTAGAGGTTGGACTGCAAGGGGTTATAGGGAATGTTGTAAGGGAGAGAAATGAAGAGATCCGAGACTCAGTTGTAGCTCAGACTCCACCTTTGTAATTTGGAATTCTACCATCAATAGAAAATGACAGTTTTTCCTGTTTCCAATTTCTGTGTAATAGATGTTGTGTTAGGAATGTCTTTTAAATGCATTTGAATTGTAGATGAATGTTAGAAATCACCTGTAGGGATAGAGATATAGTTGTCTATCTGTGAGTGTGTGGAGTTAAGTCTAGTTCTCTAGGACAAGTGCAAGGAGTGAGTGACCGAGTAGGGAAAATCTGTGAGACGATGCAAAGAGTGCATATTTGAATTTAGTGGAGTCATAAGAGAAATTGCCAGGAGGGCATACCAGGTTAATTCACAAACTCAGGGAGAAATTTCAGGGTGGTTAAGTACCTTGGAAGGAAAGACTATGTGGGAGAAAGCACAATTTAGAGTTACTGAACACTCTGAAATACTCTGCCAGGAGGGCATCGAGCTAGTGTGAGCGCACACAGAAGAAAAATCGTTGGAAGTGTTGGAGAATCCCAAAATTGCTTAACATTCTAGTGAAGGAAGGCTTTGCAAGAAGCACATCGACAAAGGAAAGGAGATGCCTTAAACCTTCCATAAGGATGAGGGAGAAGCCGTCGAGAATCTTAGCTGAGCACAAGGAGTGCACCCAAAACCTATAATTTCATCTTACAAATCTTAGTAGGAGGAGCGTGAAGTTGCCAGGAGGGCACGAGGAAGTTCACAAGGGAACCGTGAACTTAGAAAGGTTTTCAAGCCGAGCAAATTTGTAGAGGAGTCTGCATAGATTTCTGCAAGGAGTGCAGGAGGAATTCGAGAACAACCTAAGTCTCCAAAGGTGAATTTGTGCTATGGGTGAAAAGGGAATCGAAGACTTTCCAAAGTCCATAAGGTGGAAAAACCATCCATCGTCGGAGGAGATAGGTGGCAGAAGATCAAGAGTTTCGAGAAAAAGAACTTCGGAAAATTTTACTGAGAGAAAACTAGGGTCTTTGCAAAGTCACGTGGAGCGATTTGAATCCAAACTGTTGGATCTGGAATGGAACGTGGTAGATATCCGTGCATTTTGGAGGAGGAACCCTTCGAAATAAGGCAAGAGGAGGATACCCGAGGAGTTGAGAGCTGAAGTAAATCTTGGTCGTCCGTTGGGAGAGGACAGGTGGAGTCGGGATCGACATTTCGTTGATTCAAAATCAGGAGGAGCAGAGTTGGGAGGAGAGAGGACTCATGAAGTCTGAAATCGCGATTTGATCATAGTTGTTGATCACAAGAAGGATGTGGACCATAGATTTGGTCCCGGAAAATTCGTCGATTCGGGAATCGGGGAAAGGAGGAACAACTTGTGAAATTTCCAAAGCACGATGTCGCCAAGAGAGTTGGTCCATGGTCATAGTCTGTGGTCACATCAACGAGGAAGTCTAGCATCGAGAGCTATCACCCGTTGGCATAAAAGTTAAAATCTCAAGGAGAGGGTCCGCAGGTTCCACATAACGGGTGTCGAGGAAGTAAAAAGGGCCTGTGTTAAGTTATATTGCTACTTCAAGGTGTCCCCTCTGCATGTTTTGAAAAAAAGAGAGGCAACCAACCCTTTGGAAAACCTCCCTGACCATAGGCTCAACATAAAACAAGTGCATGTCAGAGGGTCTAGTCTTGACCACACTCCCTCCCTTGTGAGACTTCTTCCTTTGAGGTGTATCCATGGGGATCAAAGACTATAATGCTATGAGGGATTAAAGAACTAAACAAAGGCAAATATCTATGATATTTGAAAGTGAATAATGGTTACTCTTTCAAGGACTTTCCTCCAACTCACTTTTGAATTAACAATAGACTAGTATGATGGTTTTTATTTTAAAAATGAGAGGAAGAAACTATGTGTAAAGGTATGCAGGGATGCACTATTCAGTTTTATGCCACCATACAATGGTCATCAAAGATTAAAAAGGTAGGGGCTGCTATCTCCCTCACTAGCAGCAGACTTTGAGATAAAACATAGGATGACATAGTGAATAAAGGAGGCTAATCCATGGGTCTTGTGAATACAAAAAATGGCACTAATAAATCCAAGGAAAACACAACATGGGAGAAGGGATCCGTAGCGTAGTTTTAGCAGCGATTTCTATAGTGCAGTGTGGAAAAAAGAGCCAAGTGAATGAATGAGAATTCGATATTTTGAAGTAAAATGGCTTGACCTTAGTATAGGAAAAATTCAGTTGGAAAAAGGCTATGGATTCTGTGAAATAAGAGCTATAGATGGAAATGGGTGAGAGGAGATGCAGTCTGTAGCGCTAGGCACTACCAAAATATGAGGCAGGTGTATCTTAACACTTTTCCATGCAGCTGAAAAGACTCACGAAATACCTGGAGGTTGTGGATGATGATGGAAGATCTGCAACAAGCTATGGAACTGCTACATCCACCTCAGCCTCTAATTCAACTCTAACAGTCGATCTCGTAGCACAATCTGCATCTTTTTATGAACTATTGATTTTAGCAGTGTTGAGCTTAGGAGGAATATTTCAAATTGATAAACAGTTAGAAAGCTCATAAATGACCAAATCTCAATATTCCTTTTTAAATACAAGGACACTGAAAATAATGGAAGACATGACATCAGCTGATTATGGTGAATTATGGTAAAGGAGCATAGGACAAAGGTGTGCTATGGGAACACCTAGTGAGTTGGCAACGCCCTTTTCAAAACTTGATTTGACCCCCTTAACAGACATAGGTACAACATGGAAGGATAAGGAGCATGAGTGGCTGGAGTGACTTGTCAGTTCGTTAGGATCATGGAGTCAAAAATGCTTGGTGTCAAGTCAAAATATGAGTCAAAGTCATAAGCCATAAAATGAACCTAGGCTAAAATCATATGTGTGGGCCAAAAAGGTGAGAAAAAAACTAAGTATTTATTTCTTTATACAAACCTAAGCAAATCACAAAGAGAAAAATCAAGCAAACCTAAAGACTAAATGATAAAAATTAAAACCTAAGCGACAAAAGACCTATGACAACTTCATGTAATAACAGGTTGTTTGGATAGGTTGTTGTGACAGGTTATTCATATAGGTTTGGTGCATGGTTGATGCACTCGTTGATGGTACAGGTTGAGGTATAGTTTGGTGCATGGTTGATGCACTTTTTTATGGTACAGGTTGAGGTACATGTTGATGCATGGTTTAGGTTATTGGTATAGGTTGTTTGGTGCAAGTTGATTGGTACATGTTTACAATAGTATTCTCATAGTGATAGTATGACATTGGTTCCATCATTCTACTTAGGGCGGTTGGAAGGGTTAAGGACAAGTGGTTGTAGTTGGAAAACATAGGGGGTTGTATCCACCTTCTAGTAGTAGCCAGTGAATTGGGGAGTTGGAGCTTCCCTCAGGTTGTAGCCTGAGAAACTATGGGGTTGGAGCCTCCTTCTAGTTGCAGCTGGAAAACAAAGGAAGTTGGTGCTTCCAATGAATGTAATTCTTAAAGACATATAAGAAAAACCATTTTGTGGTTTTGTCTCACTTTGGGTTTCAACGTAAAAAACTGGTGTACTATATATGTGTGTGATTTCTCATTTGTTCATTGTTTTTTTACTCTGTAACTATTGGATGATAATTCTACATTGATATAACACTTGCATTTTATGGTGAAAAATGATTAAATTGCTCTATTACTGATTCACCCCCCTCTCAATAATCCAACAATTGGAATCTGAGTTGATTCCTTTAGGAAACAGTTTAACCACTGGAAGGAGATCATGGATTATTCTGAGAATGGAGTACCAATGTTTAATGGTCATAATGGTTTTAAGTATGAGATGTGGAGAAGAAGGACGAAAGTATTTTTACAGGCACAGGGAAATTATATTTGGCTATCAATTGTTACAGGATATGATAATTCAAAAAGGGAAAAGACTGCAGCCAAGAAGGAATTGAAGAAGAATAACAAAATAGCAATGGATTTCATCTAGGAAGGATTACCTAATCCGGTAAGAGAAAAGGTTGGTAAATGTTCATTAGCCAAAGAACTTTGAGATAAGTTAGATGACATATATTCTTCACTTATTGCAGATTCATAAAATTCCAAAGAATATGCAAATATAGATCAAGAAGAATTATGTTCACCATGTCAAACAAATTCAGAAGATGAAGAGTACATAATCACCAAAGGTATGTTGGTTTGCTTTAATTGTGAAAAAAGTGGACATCTTGAAATAGAATTCCATGAAGGAAATGAGATAGAAAAGCTAATTGAAAAGGAAGACAATTATGAAGTAGAATTGATTAGTGCTTTAGATGAACTAAGAGAAGAAAAAAAATCACTCAAGAAAAAATTGATGAAACAAAAGGAAAGTATTCCCATTTTTGAAGAATCCCAACAGGTCATCGAGAACTTAAGAACTCAGCTAGAAGAAGCCAGAAAGATTGAAGAAAATATTGAATATCAAAAGAAGTATTTGGAAGCCAACATAGAAGCACAGAAGGAAGAAGTAGAAATGAGAGAAAAGATATTGACATATCATATTAAGGAAAGAAATAATGATCTAAACCAACTTGAGGCAGAGTTTGGTCAAGAAGAGAAAGGACTTGAAGAAGAAATAATCACATTAAAAATTCATCTTGAAGAAGCAAAAATAACAGAAGAAGTCATGGCATCTCAGATAATGAAGAAATAAGAAGAGGTTGAGAAGCTTGAAGAAGAAGCTGTCACATTGAGAAGTAAAATCATCAAGATCAACAAGAATGTTGAAGTGAGAAAAATTCACACCATTTATAGAGAATGTGATGCAGGAGCATCTCCCATGTCAAGCAAGCCAGTGCGGAAGACAAAAGACAACTGGATGAACCCAACTGTATTTTTGAATTTTCCCTTGAAGTTGATGTGCCAAATATATAAATGAGATCATTTAATGAAGGTGCTTTGGTATAATGTAACCAGACCTTGAGCGCCCCGCTCTCGTCTGAAGTAGGTGGAGGCATTTATAGTAGTTAATGCAGGTAGATAGAAATTTAATTCTAGATTAGACTGTTTGAGAGCACAAGAGGGAAACGGGATATAGACACCCTCATTGTGCATTGCAACATTATTCAGGAATAGTTAGAAGCATTGGAGCATAGAGGAGAAGCAGAGAGCTGTGCAGAAACACCCATGTATAGTTATTTGGATTAATAGGAGAGTTTAATTCAAATTCATGGAGTTGTGTTTGTTCTCTGTGTATTTATGCTGAATGCTATGCTCATGAGTATTTACTTCCTATTATGCATTTTCTTTACATGCTATGTATGAATGATTTCCTGCTGAGTGTTTGAAATTTGAGAAAGGAAGTAGAAGAAATGAGTCTCAATTGTTTCTCTATCTGAGCAAGGATTTCTGCAAGGAGTGCAGTTGAAGTCATCTGCAAGGAGTGCATTGACAGAAGTCTCATATAGTTTAACTCTTGTTCTCATTCACCCAGAAGTGAAATTGGGTTATACGAGCCATGCAAGGAGTGCACAGGCTAAGGAGAGTCTCAGATGTGAATCTGAGCGAAGTATTGAAGGACTACCGCTGCAAGTGTGCGCAGAGTCGAAAGAACTCAACACTTGGAGGTGTTTGAGAACTGCCGCAAGGAGTGCGTGAAAAGACCCTCTTTGAGGTTGAAAGTGTGAGAAAGCTCAGTAGGGATAAGGCTTCCAAACTCATCGAAGAGAAGCACTAGAAGTTTGTGCCGTGGAGTGTTTAAAACAGGCGTTGCATAGTTGCACCGCAGGCGGACAAGTTTCGCGGAGGGATACTTGGTTATTCTCTAGGAATCTCCAAAGGGAAGAAATTGATGGTCAGGATCTTGAGGGGAGCATTTGTGAAATCCCGTTAGCCATTGGATCTGCCAAAGAAGCAAGGAGGTTACGACCGCGTTCGGAGTTCAAGCTCCAGGGGTCGTGAGTCGTCAGATCTTGAACAGATACCCGTCAGCCGTCGGATCTGACAAGAGTTGCGCAGGGTTTAAACCCTCATGAGAAGAGTAAGAACCCCAAGAGGCGTCAAGATATCGAGCCATCGGGGTTCGGGAAATCGGGATTCACGAGAGCAGAAGATCAAGAATTTCCATAGGAAGAATTCTGGGAAGATCTGGACCGTCCGTTAGTGGGGACGCGTGGCAGATATCGAGGCGTCGGAAGTCGAGAAATCAAAGTTCCTGAGGTCGTGAGAGTTGGGACATCAAAAGTCTCGAAATCTCGACAAGTTAAGAGCCATCCATCTATTGGGACAGGTGGAAGGGATCGAGAGTTCATCGACCTTTCAGAGATTTAGAAGACAAGAATCCGTGACTAGTTGAACCCTGAAATTGTGGAAGGATCACAACCGGAGGATCTCAAGGAGGACACGTGTCGTGTGGTTGTCTAGATTGAGGATGTGGTCATCGAGGTTCAGGTAAGTGAGTGTTCATGGTCTTGTAAAGTCTCGAAATAGCGAGGACTGATCTGAATCGTCCATTCACTTGGGACGCGTGTCAGAGATCTAAAGGGAGTCGGAGTTCGACATTTCGTGAGTCCTAGGGACGAGGCGTCCAAGACATCATAAATCATGAAATCCCGAGAGTTAACCAGGACCGTCCATCAAGGGGGGGACACGTGCAAGCAATCGGAGTCATCGGGGGAAGTCTCGAAAGGGAAGTCGTCTATCAGCATTTGGGTCATCGAGATATCGGGGATCCTAGTGACAAGGTGTTTATGCATTTTGGAATCATGAACCTTGAAACCCCGACAAGGAGGAAGGTGCCACCGTGCGGCCAGCTGTCAGCATGTCGGAAAGGAGGGAAGCACCATTGTGGGAGCCAGCTATCAGTATAGCGGCGAGTCGGGATTCGAGGAATCGAGAATCCCGTGGGAAAGTGTTTTTGAGCATTTGAAACCCCATAGCCCCGACGAGGGATAAGACTGCGGTCTTGGGGATAATGGTCATATGGGACAAATCCTATAGCCAGGAGGGCTAACGCGTAAAGGGCGCGTCGGGATTCGAGGATCGCGAATCTTGAGAACGATTACATTTTGGCATTAGAAACCCCGAAACCCTGATGAGGAATATGATTGCGGTCATATAAGGGGAGGTCACATGGACCAAGAGCTTAGCCTGGAGGGCTAACGGGAATTTGAGTGCATCAGGATTTTGAAGTCAGAAACCCTAACGAGAAGGAATATAAGGTTGCGGTATTATGGAAAGTGGTCGCATGGAATAAAGGCTTAGCCTGGGAGGCTAAGGCATCAGGGAAGCGTATCGGGGATCGAGGATCGGTAAAACAAGTTGTTTGGACATCACGAGTGCCAAAATCCCAATAGGAGGAACCCCGATAACAAAGTAAAAGGCCATGATTGATTTAGAAGAAAGGGAGATCCCATGAGAGAGTTGTTGTGGGTGAAAATTTCCCGATAGGGAAATAGAAGAACCTTTCAGTTCTTCGGGCCGAGGAAGGAGGAAATATCCTGTGAGCGGACGTGCTTAGCAGGGGCGCCTACGTCAGAATGAAAAGAATCACTCTAGGTTTCTAGAAAATAAGAATAAAGAAAATAGAAAGAGTTATGCAGAATTACTCAAAGGAAGGAATCATGGTCAACCTGAATCTAAGAAAACTATTGAAGATACATATTCAAGAAGACCATCCATGTTCAGGCCACAAAAAATCTTCAATCATGATCATGATCAGTCAAGGCAAAAATTCATAAGGACTATGCCACAAAGAAGATCATTCACTCCCAGGTATGAAAATTTATTTTATGGTCATTGTTTTTATTGTACTAACTTTGGACATAAGGTTGCAGATTGCAGGGATTATAAAAGGAATTTTCAAACAATAAATGTCTATGTGGCCCCAAGTAACATTGAATGTTACAAATGTCATAACTATGGACACATAGCTAGTGATTGTAGAAGCATGATCGATACTTCCATGAAAGATAACATTGATATCAGATGTAAGAAAGTGTGGATAAAAAAACGTGAAGAACATGTGAACAAAGACCAGGTCCCAGAGATCGCAAGATTGGCAATAAAACAAGATGAAGAAAATTCTACAGAGAAAAAGAAAGATGTCAGATGTAGAAAGGTTTGGAAAATAAATGAAAGAAAAGAAGGATGGGTAAATAAGGAAAAGGTTCAAGAGATTGTACTTTTTGGCATTTTAGTGAAAGATGAATCCACAGACAGAAAGAAAAAAGTCATAGCTCAGAGAGATGATGAATCCACCAATGAAGATGATGATGAATCTACTAATGAAGATGATGATGAATCTACTAATGAAGATGATGATGAATACACATCAGAGAAGGAATTGTTCTGAGCCATCCGGCTTAGAGATTCCTAGGTAATATGAATATTAGATAGGGGGGAGTCTATGCAATAGTTGTGACAGACCAAAGAACCATCCTTCTAGTAGCTTACAGATCTTGAGAAGATAGATCTAAAGAAGTCAATTAGCATAAGTACAGTTTGATAGATTAATCAATACTTTATGATAGTATAGTGATAAATGGGTCATCATTATGGAAAGTTGCGCAAGTAGAGTCTTGGACAGTATGGATAGAGATGGATTCGTAAGAATAATTAGTAAGTTTGGACAAATATATGATAGTGGACGAGAGCACAGATTCATAGATTGGTTTAGACAGTGGTTCAAAGACAAAGGAACATTATCATAATGGATGATAATTACACAAAAAATGGCTCAAACAATGCTAATGGATTTCAAATTGATAGATATTTTCTGGACACATGCGGTGCATACAACATTTCACATTCGAAACAGAGTAATGCTCAGAAAAAACAATGACAAAACTCCCTAGGAACTATGGAAAAGAAGCATAGACAACAATATCTACATTAAGGTAATTCAAGGTAGTATTTTATTAATTGAAATTTATATTGATGATATTGTTTTTGAAAGTACTAATGATAGGTTAAGCCATAAATTTTCAAAGGATATGCAGAATGAATTTGAAATTTCATTACTTGGAGAACTATCCTTCTTTATGGGTCTTCAGATATGTCAAAGAAAAAAAAGAATTTTTTTTTCTCAAACTAAGTATATCAGAGAAATGCTAAAGAGGTTCGGAATGGAAGATTGCAAACTAGTTACCACTCTTATGCAAACCAGTTGCAAGTTGAGCAAAGATGATGATTCAAACTCTATAGAATAGAGGAAATGCATGTAAATGATTGGTATCTTACTAAATGTGAAAACATTGAGACCAGATGTAATGGAGGCAGTTGGATAGGTAGCACGATTTCAAGAAGCACCAAATGAATCACATGTAGTAGCAGTGAAAAGGATTTCCAGATACCTCAAAGGAACATAAGAGTTTGGATTATGGTATCCAAATGGAAATGATCTATCACTTATTTCCTACACAGATGCAGATTGGGTAGGTTGCATTGATGATTGATGAAGCACTAGTGGAGAAATGTTCTACTTGGGTGAGTGTTCAGTATCATGGTTAAGCAGGAAAAAATCATCAGTATCTTTATCTACAGTCGAGGCAGAGTATATTGCAACAACAACATGTTGTACACAGGTTCTATGGATGAAACAAACTCTGATACATATACAGGTTGAGTATGATGATCCCATTCCAATCTTTTGTGATAATACAAGCACCATTAGTATCTCAAGAACCCAATGATGCACTCCAAAATGAAGCACATTCCAATAAATTATCACTTTCTACGGGAACAGATTGCATAGAATAACATTAGAGTTGAATATGTGGGCACAAAAGAACAAGTGGGAAACATCTTTACAAAACTGCTTCAACGGGAAGCCTTTGAGTATGTTTGCTAGAGACTTAGAGTAATTTCTACTCCAAAATGAATGCTTTTGAATACTTACCTTATATATCTTAGATTTACATGAGGAAGCACCATAAATAGGATAATTCAGGTTGGGAGATCAGTTTCAGGAAGAGTTCAGTCAAGGGGAGTATCCTCAAGGAAATTTTAGTTAGGGGGAGCAACCCCAGATGGAAAGATACATTTTCCATTGATGACAAAGGGGGAGATATTTATCAGATGCAGGATATAAATGCTTGGAGAGAGAGCACAGAGGCATGTAGACAAGGGGAGAAACCCCAAGGAGAGTTCATTCAGGGGGAGCAACCCCAAAGGGAGATACCCTTTGTCATTGATGTCAAAGGGGGAGAGATAGAAACATTGATGAGGAGTATAAGAATGAATTTTATCATGACTAAGTGTTTCCATCAATGCCAAATGGGGAGATTTTCAGACAGTTGGCTTAGGTTGATGGACCCAAGTTTGGGTAATGGACCCAAGTTTGATGTATAACAGTATGAGTTTTAATATATTTTGAATTTAATACTATTATATATGGATAGTACATGTCATGTCATTTCTGATGGTATGTGGAACGTCACATAAATCCTCACGGTTAGAGAGTTATGGCCATGTGAAGTTGGAGAACCGAGGTTTGGGTAATGGACCCAAGTTTGTTTGATGGATAATGGTATGATTTTTGATATATTTTAAGGAAATAATATTCTAGATGGATAGTAGATGTCATTCCATTTCCAGTGGTATGTAGAAAGTCACATAACTCCTCACGGTTAGAGAGTTATGGCCATGTGAAGTTGGAGAACCCTCATGAGTCATCTAGAAGCCCCAAAAAGTCAAAGTAGTCAAAGTGGTTTAAGGGATTTTAGAAGGTAAATAATAAAGGGAAGTGATGAGTGTAATATAATTCAAAGTGAATACAAAAGAAATTATTTAAATAATAAAGTTAATGGATATATTACTAAGTTGACAAGTAGTTAGAAGTGGGTTAACCCTAAAATAAGGAAAGTGGGTTAAGATTGTAAAAAGGTAACCCCTTGAGGAAGCTACATGAAAGTATAAATAAGAGGCAAGAATCTCTCATTTTAATCACATTTGAGCATTTTGAATATCTACAAGTGAATGAGGTAACCAAACGATATATAAGTCAAATTTCATAGGGAAGGTGAAGTAAAAAAGGCTGAAATTCAAGGGAGGATAAATTCTTTTGATGATGCTTTCTAAGGTATGTTATTTACAACTCATCTCAACATTTTTGCAATAACTCTTTTTCTAGAATGAATCAGGCTGTGAAATTGGGAGGTTGTTGAGGAAACATATCCAAGTATATGTGGTACAAATTTTAGCTTGTGGGTTGTTGTAGTTTTTAAGGTACACTCCGTGGAAAATAAGGTTTGTGGCTAGTCCTCAAACTAGTCTAAACCAGGTGTTTCGGGTAAAAACGTCATAACTCCTTCATAACAGATACAAATTTATTAAGACCATTTTTTTTGGTTATATTATAGTCTGTAGTATTCTGTGTACAATTTTCAGATCCATACAACAAATATTTTGTGCGGGGCACTCTCTACAAGTTTTCTCTCTAGAATAATCCATAATTCAACAAGGTATGCCATTTTTTCTATAACGCCTTTTCTGAGAGGTTCCAAGTAGTGACACCTGGAGGAATTGCATAAAATACACTGAAGAACATTGTGTACTATTTTCAGATAGTTATTCATTACATGTACATAGTTATGATTATTTCAAGTTAGGGTTGTTGACTAATCCAAAACTAGTCATGTGAGACTAAAGTAAAGTTTGATGAAAATGCTAGTCTCTTGTTGTTAAAGTTAAGGAAGGTTTGAAGGTATGTGATCATATACACCAGGTCTATTACAGAGTTACAAATCATATTTGGATGATGAAATTGATGAGGGATTTTGGTTGAGGTACATGTTGGGTTCATGGTTGAGACAAGTAGTTGATGAGTTGGCACATACATGAGGTGTATAGTTGAAGATTTTGGTACATCTTGATGAGTCATAGTTGATGAGTAGTTGATACATTATTGGTACATACTTGGTACATGGTTGGAGGCCCTTTTTAGTAGTATTGTTGACACATGGTTTATGGATTATGTAGCATACCTATATTGGTATATTATTATAATCACATCTTGGTGATGATTATGATTTTTTGTGTTATGCTTGGTTGATGCACATCTTTGAGAGTTGTCTTGGTGATTGATCTTGATGAGGAGATCTGATTTGGTTGATAATATTGATGAGACAGGTTGTTGTGATAGGTTGTTTGGACGGGTTGTTGTGACAAGTTATTCGTACAGGTTTGGTGCATGGTTGATGCACCCATTGAGGGTAAAGGTTGAGGTATAGGTTGGTGCATGGTTGATGTACTTGTTTATGGTACAGGTTTGATGCATGGTTCGGGCTATTGGTACAAGTTGTTTGGTGTAGGTTGATTGGTATAGGTTTACAACAATATATCTGACAGTGAGAGTGTGGCAGTGGTTCCATCATTCTACTGAGGGCGGTTGGATGGGGCAAGGACAGGTGGTTGTATCCACCTTCCAATTGTAGCCGAAGAACATAAGGGGTTGCAACCTCCTTCTGGTTGTAGCTAGAGAACTGGGGAGTTGGAGCTTCCCTCAGGTTGTAACCTGAGAAACTAGGGGGTTGGAGCCTCCTTCCATTTGCATCTGGAAAACAAAGGAAGTTGGTGCTCCAATGAATGTAATTCTTAAAGACATATAAGAAAACGCATTCTGTGGTTTTCTCTCGCTTTGGGTTTCCACGTAAAACAATGGTGTACTCTGTATGTGTGCGATTGCTCATTTGTTCATTGTTTATTTACTCTACAACTATTGGATGATAATGCTACATTGATATAACACTTGCATTTTATGGTGAAAAAGGATTAAATTGCTCTATTACTGATTCACCCCCCCTCTCAGTAAGCCAATAGGAAATTCCATCTTTTCTGTTGTTTTGTTCCATCTTTAGTACTTGCAAAAGAGTGTTGGTGATGATCCTTGTTATCAGCCGTGGGATCTGATACCATGTAGAGTTTATGAGGTACCTACATAGAAGATATAAATAATAATTAATCATACACAACCTACAATGGTGGATGAAGAGAGAAAACAAAAATGTAGAAAAGAATAAACGAATTTATATTATTTGAGTAAAAGAATGATACAATACAAGTGATATACTCTTTATGACACAAATAACTCACCATAATAGACAAGATAATGTACATTAGGAGTGTTCTAGAGAGATGTGATACATACTGGAAGTCACTAGAGTCAATTGCCACCTAGTCCTAGTTAATTGTCCATGTGGTCGTCAGTTACCAGAGTGAAATGAGGAGGAGATCACTCACACATGTGAAATGTGCCTTAAATGTAATGATATTAATGCAATTTTTCATTACTGGTGATGATCCTAAGGTTAGCATGAAACACTTGGTGATAAATTCAAGTTTGACATGTAACACTTCACTCAACTAGTCTAACTGAATGATAACTGAGAATTGACTGGAGGGTATGTGGCACCCTTTTCTAGGGGAGAATATACTCAATGAGGGGAGAATATTTTTGAATAAGGGACCCTCAACATAGCCAAATAAGCTTAGGAAAATAATCAAAGGAAAATCCTAGGTGTGTGTAATATCTGCAATAAATTTTGCTCTTTGATTTTATCCATGATTTGTTAGAGATTGGATGAATTATTGTAACATCTCGTTCTACTGAGCACACTTTATTGACTTATTATTTGAGGAAAATCGCATGCAAGTGATCCGATTATGGATTATACATGATGATTTCATTTCAATTAGGGATTATACATGATGATGATGATGATGTATTGTGACTTATTATGATTTTTATGTATATGTATTGGCAGACGCTATTGACAAGTTTCTTGAGTGTGCATGGCACATGACAGGTTATGGATGTTGATGGCATCAATGAACTTCCTTGGACTCCAGATTGAGTCAGGAAGTGGATTATATTTGTTTGAGTATTTCATTTTACGCACATATGACATATGGTTGATTTCAATATGATTTATGTATATGTATGATTGACATTGTTTTTGTGAATGCATGTTTCACGATGATTTCTAATCCAAATCACATAAGGAGTAAAAGGGTCATGCACAAAAACTAGAAATTTGAGGGAGAGGTGTGGAAACGTCCCTTTCACAGCCTACTAGCACTTTTGTTGTGGCCTGAATGGTAGGTTAACAATTGCCTTGTCCGAGAGGTCCACAATGTTGTGAGGGCAGACTGAGACAATCACTCATAAGAATTTCTAAGGGGTGTGCAATAAGACAAAGTATTTATTCCTTAGAAGCCCTTAGTCTCTCACAAAGTCGATCGAATGGAGTGTTGACTCCAAAGGGTCGGACAAATTTCCAAAAACAGTCTAAGGCGAGTGGCACCCTTGGAGCACAAAGGTGCATCTTGAAGGGCACGTCGCGTAATTAAAAACTTGAGTCAATAAATCTAGGTGGCCTAGAAAACATTGAAATGATTAGACCTTGTTAGAATAAAATAATTAATTAAACACTAAATTATTAATTAAAAAACCTAACAAGAGTCTAAGTCTAAGTCTAATACAAAGCCTACGTCTAAGTTTAATTAAAGGACTAATTAAAAATATTAAATTAATTAAAAGAATTGAGATAAATTAAATTCTAGGAAAAAGTGAGTAAAATCTAAAGATTGGATAAAATGCACATGTGTGCATGAAATTAATAAATTGGATTTTTAAAATAGAAGAAATAATAATATGAGAGAATAGGTGTACATATAAAATGGTATCTAGAGTCAAGTTACCACTAGTCTAACTAGAAGAAGACTCCTAATCCAACTCTGACTAAGATCTAGTTAGGAGACACTCATTAAATGAGAATTTGGGGAACAAAGGGACAACTAAGAGAGAAAATAGGAACACATTGGGGAATGTGAGGGAAATTGGATTTTTAAATAAAATAAAAATGGTAATTACTTGTGCAATTTGGGGAGAGAGTGATGAGTGTGTGGGTGAATAATCCTAAGTAAATTAAATAGAAAGATAATTAATTGTGCATGAGGACATGTGTCATTGGGGATTTTTCTATAAAACAAACGTGGTAGAAGGGAAAAGGATATCACTTATAATTGGTATTGTTATGCTGCCAAAATTAGCATTGGATTGTGTTTTACTTGTGAGAGTTGGGAATCCTAGCTTGGGAAAGAGTGGAAGCTATTCCTTGTGAGGAAATCTTGGAAGCTATTGTATTCTGGTTTTGTGCTTGGCCCCTTTCTGGCTCGGGGGCCTAAGGGGGAAGAAGATTATCCCTAGTGTTGGTTGGGAGGTACCGATGAAGTACTTGGATTAGAAGGTGGAAGCGGGAGTACTTGAGAAAGACTTCAAATTGAAGTTTCAACATCAACATCTACAAGCTTCGAGTTCCGGTACTTGAATTTTAGGTCTTTATATAATAAATAGATTCATTATAAGACTATAAATTTTGGAAGGAGAACAATGTTGTATTTTTGAAATGTATATATATATGTAGAACTACTATTGAATCTAATCCATTTCAAGTTTTGATAAAAATCGACTATCTCTATGACACCATGGTATTGATCAATGTGCTAACTACATATGCATATGCATATGCATATGTA
>ML779778.1:7362-18916 GCA_009831015.1 Picea engelmannii | reverse complement strand
CATGAATTTTACTTGAAGGAATAATTATCGCATGGGTGTTGGTTGTAAATTACACTTGAATCAACATTTTTGTATGATGCATTATGGTGTATATACTAAAATTAATAGATGAATCCCATGTTGAATTTTGTTGAAATTGTATCATTACTCTATATATTGAATCTAGTAAATGAAATCTTTGTATGGGTACAGAGAGTAAACCACCAAGATCTTCATGAACTTGTTACAGATACGGTGAATCTCGTGGATTTAACCTTCCTTTTAAAATAATTGAGTAACATGTTTCTGGTCACAAATAGTTTATTTAATTGGCATCAACTAGTTACACAATTGCTATGGGTCTCACACCCTCTTAAACTACTTGGTCACTGACAGATGTGTAACGTATTCTGGTTTGTGGTTGAGATTTTATTTGATTTGCTCTCTATAATTTTAAATTTTTAAAAAACACTTTCAATTTAGTCACTCAATTTAATTGTAATTTGTGAGTGTATCTCACAACACATTCTCTCCTCTCAGTTATTAAAATCATTTATTTCATGAAGGTAAGAGTATTATTCGAATTTTACGTTGACATTATAAATTATTAGTGCCAAGTCTCTCTTTCAAATGAGGATTCTCCCATCCTGATGTGGTGATTCATCCCAAATATAGTCGAGATTTGCATTGTCAACTTGTCTCCTACAGGTCTCTAGGAGATCTGTTATGTCAATACAGACTCGACGTTTAGGCATGAAACGACGACATGACCTGTAATTACACCCTTCCTTCGTGTATCTCGATCCGTGGAGTAGGGAACTCTTCCCATCACTCTTTTTCTTGTCCTTTGATAAACATATCTACAAAGAATTATTATCAAATCCCTTCTTTCCCGAACTGTGTAAGGAATCATTGGAATTTTATCTCGATGAATCAGGACTTCTTATCCATATCCAAACCACTAGGTTTGCGTGTTACTACCTATACAGTTATCCCTGTATTGCTCGACAACCATGGTATGACCCATTATTTTATCCTCGACTTGTTTGATACTGATTTAAATTTATGATGTTAAGACCGTTGCAATGTACTTAACCGATCAAGTTCTTACCTGTACCATAACTATTATGATCCAGAGATATGTACACTACCTGTCCTATTTATTTATATAAGTCTTCATTAATGATAATTGTGAAATGTCGCGATGCATATCTACGCCTAGTTAACAGTCTGACTGGCGATAAATAGTCTGACTGGCTAATGTTTTCTCTTTGTTAGGATTTTAGCTGTAAGCCATTAAAATATTACATCGTAAAGTATACCTTACTGTAATTACTATATCTTATTATGTAAGTAATCGATATGGTAGCTTTTGGTTGTGTTCCTATGAATAACCTAAGTTAATAACTAAGAGAGGAGCAATGACCATCCTGTTATTATTGATTGGATTAACTTTAGACATCACTCTTCGTAGGACAATAATAGTAGTTTTAAAAAGAAATGCGTTGATATAATATCCATTGATTAACACCATAGATTTGTACGAGGATCATATACTTATGATTGTTGTTAGTTAAGAATTGATAATGCTTAAGTTTATGGGATACTAATAGATATTAACAACAGACGTTGTTGTTCTATATATGGAAACTTCGATCAAGAATTTCTTCCCAAGAAATACAATTAGATTTATAATAATAATGTTTATGGTATATGTTTCTTATAAGTAACTAAAAATAATATTTTATTTCGTTGCATGAACTATTAATAGGATTACTAAGGATCTATTATGGTATTCCATAATAAATTTTAATTAATATTAAGATGAGTAGGTAAATACCTCTTCTATATTATCACTTGAATACGAGATCAATTTGAATTACTCAATGATGTTAGTACACTAATATTTTTAAGAAGGTTGAAACGTTTTTTTTAAATCATGTGTGTGACAATACTTGTTTTTGATGAGTTTAAAATGAATGATATATCTATTGAATAGTTGAGCATTGATTAATTAGAGTAGATCATTCAATTACTTGGAGTTTGCTAAAAGATTGTGTATCGTAGTGGATTATTTTTGTGCCTTGAACTTTATGGTTAATTAGTGTTGTTGAACAAGTCACGAATTTCAAAATGATTGAGGTGGTACGAATTAGATATCTCCTTGTTCCTCAGAACAATCGTCAGTACTGAGACCTTAGATGGTAAAAATCAATCGAATGAATCCTGGACTTGAGCGTTGCTTATGTGTCTTGGAGGTCCTGACCTTGCCGGGTAGGTTGGGCAGGGGTTTAACTTTATAAATTTTGTGATATGATCAATCTATGAATCACTAGTGATGTTGTATCTGATTTCTTGTTATGTAGCAACATAGATGATTTTGAATGTCTTAATATTGATATATGTCATTCAGTTATCACATGTTACTAATTGTGGTTCTTTTAAAAAGAAATGATTTTTTTTTACCCACTATTTTTTATGTCTTAACGAGGTGGGGGCGTTACATATGGTATCAAAGCAGGTTCAACCCTGCAACATTGGACCATTATGCCTTCCATTGTGTTAAATAAATTATTAAAAATGTATCACTAAATAAATTTTGAAATTGTCCATGTAGGGAATCATGGTTAGAGGATGCAGGGGAAGTAGATGATGTGGTGTTGGACGGAGATTTGCGACACCTTCGATAGTATCCATGCCGGCGGGATCAAACCCTCAAGGAGATGAACAGACTACTGAGAAGAAGTAGGTTTCTACAGGAGATATGGTATGTATGATGATATCCTTCTAGAGGATGTCAGCGGCATTGATCAACATCCTAGATCGAGAAAAGGGTAGAGCATATGTGCCTAATTAGGGTTCATAGTGAGCTCCATATGGTAGTAGTAGTAGCATGCACAGATAACTCGAGAAGGAGAAGTTTCACAAGTTCTAGGGTTCCTCAGACAGCTTAGCCACTGAGGCATGGTTGGAGAACATGGAAATGTTCTTCACACTTCGTGATTACACCTCCAACATTAAGGTTTTCATGACGGTCTTCCAACTGAAAGAGAGTGTTCTACTTTGGTGGAAGACGCTCCTACCTCAACTAAACATGGTCGTCGAAGACGTGTCATGAGAGTTGTTCGAGGAACGGTTCCAGGAGAGGTATTTTTTTGAGGAATTAATTGAGCGCCATCTTAATGAGTTCAATGCCTTATGATAGGGAGGTCATATGGTGTCAGAGTATGAGGCCAGGTTCATTGAGCTACTTAGGTATGCTTCATATCTGAACAAAGAGAAGTTAAAGGTCAAAAACTTTGTGTTCAAACTTAACTTCAACATCCATGCAAAGGTGAGGATCCTAATGCCTAAGAAATTGCACGATGTAGTTCAGAAGGCCCTCATAGCCAAGGACGAACTGAACAGTGGGGGTCAGAGTAGGACTCCTTCTAGACCGACTAGACAGATGACACCAGGAGTGCAGCAGTATCAGACACCAACCAAACAAAATTTTAGGCATAGAGATATGCCCATAGGACCTATGTTCTCGACACCGAGACAAAATACTCCTCAACAGAGGACTCCTTACAGAGGACCACAGTAGTAGAAGCAACATCATCCACAACAAAAACATCATTTTAGGCATGTTCAATAGAACAGACTGGGATCATAGACTGCTAGGCCAACATCTTCTACTTTGGGGACTAGGAGCACTGGACCAAAGACTGGATGTTGGATATGTGGAGAGCCACATTACCAATGAGATTGCTTGATTGAGAAGGCCAAAGCGGTCGGATCATCAGGACCCACTACAGTTGGAGATTTGGGCAAGGCCCACGGGATACATGCAGTGGTGAATAACTGCCAGGCCAAGCACCATTCCATTGTTCTCGAGACATCATGTACAATCGCCGATCAAAATTTTAGTATTTTGATAGATCTAGGTGCTACAGAGAGATTTATTTCTATTGTAGTGCTAAAGAGAATTAGTGTAAAGGAAATCAAGCAGGAAGAGTTCAGACATTTATAAATGGCATCATGTGCCAAACAAAAAGTTGGAGGAAAGGTTACAGACTGTAGCATTAACTTGGGTGAATTTATAATAAATTCCAACCTATACGTCACAATATTAGGATCTTATGACATTGTGATAGGCATGGACTAGCTGGAATCGCATGATGCAATACTTAACTGCAAGACAAAATGGTTAAGCTTGACGGACGATTTGGGACAGAGTAGGGTGATTCTAGGAAGGAACCAAGGAGTTTCACTAAGGTTTTTTTCTTCCCTACAATTACAGAAGAGTATGCGCAAGGGTGCAAGCTATATGAAATCTTAGCGCTAAATGAAAAGGTGAGGAAGAAGGATTAGAAAAACTTCTTGTAGTACAAGAGTTTGCAGACGTATTTCCAGAAGAGTTTCCAAGTTTACCACCCGAAAAAGAGTTGGAGTTTACCATAGACTTAAAACCTGGAACTAAACCGATAGCGAGAAATCCTTACCGCATGTCAATGCTTGAATTGCAAGAGTTGAAAATTCAATTGAAGGAATTGTTGGACTTGGGACTTATAAGTCCAAGTGTGTCGCCTTGGGGTGTGGCAGTTATTTTTGTGAGAAAGAAGGATGGGTCATGGAGACTTTGTATTGAATACCGTCAATTGAACAAAGCTATGATCAAGAACCAGTATCCGTTTCCAAGAATAGATGATTTGTTTGACCAAATGAAGGGAGCAGTGGTGTTTTCGATGATTGACTTGAGATCGAGATATCATCAATTATGGATTAAGGAGGAGGATATCCCCAAGACCACGTTTAAGATTAGATTCGAGCATTGTGAGTTTAATGTTTTATTGTTTGAACTGACAAATGCCCCGAGAGTATTTATGAGTTTGATGAATGGGGTGTTCTGCAAATACTTGGACAATTTTGTTCAAGTATTTATTGATGAAATATTGATTTATTCTCGAATGAAAGAAGAGGATGAAGAACACTTGAGATTGGTTCTACAATGTCTTAGAGAAAACAAATTGTATGGGAAGCTATCAAAATGTTCTTTTTACCAATCATAGATTCATTATTTGGGACATATCATATCTAGAGAAGGTATCGTTGTGGATCCAGTGAAAGTAGAGGCTATTATGGAATGGCTAGATTTGACGAATGTACAAGAAGTACATAGCTTTATGGGTTCAGAATGATACTACCGACGGTTCATTGAAGGTTTTTCGAAGATAGAAAATCCGATCACGGAATTGCAGAAGAAAAATAAGAAGTTCGTATGGACTGAGAAATGCGCAAAATCATTTCAAAAGCTCAAAGAGTTGTTAACAACCACACCATTACTAAAAGCCCCGACATGGACAAGGAATTCTTGGTATGAACAAATGCATCCAAAGAAGGTTTAGGTGGAGTTTTGATGCAAGATGGTTGAGTGATCGCTTACATTTCAAGGAAATTGAGAAAGCATGAAGAGAACTACGCAACGCATGACTTGGAGTTGTTAGCAATTGTATATGCCTTACGAGTGTGGAGACATTATTTGATTGGATGGAAATTTGAATTAAAGATAGATCACTGTGGATTGCAACATATTTTCACTCAAAATGACTTGAACACGCCACAAAGGCATTGGTAAGAATTACTTAGTGAATACGACGTTGAGGTTACTTACATTAAATGAATAGTGAATAGAGTAGCACATGCGTTGAGTCGGAGACCATGCATATTCTCGGTAATACCTCTTAAGATGAATCTTCAAGAAAAGATTCTAGATCTACATTTTGACGATGACTAGTACAAAGAAGTTAAGGATAATATTGGACAAGATACCATGATGATACTAAAGTATGAAGGTTATTTATTGGACAATGATGGATTGTTGAGATATAATGACAGAATATATGTACCTCCTAGCAACAAATTAAGAGGTTTGATCTTGAGCGAAGCTCATCAAGCAGTTTACATGGCTCATCTGGGAGTCACGAAGATGATGGAAAACCTTAAGCCTTTATTCTTCTGGAAAGGAATGAAAGAAGACATAGTTAGTTACGTGGAAAGATGTCTAGAATGTCGGCAAGTGAAGGATGAAAATAGACATCCAACACGATTGTTACAACCACACGCTATTCCTGAATCAAAATATGATGTCATTTCGATGGATTTCATCATTGGATTTCCACCAAAAACAAGGATAAACGATTTGATTTTCATGATAGTTGACACTCTGACGGAGAGTGCACACTTTATTCCAGTGCGTACGACATATCAGGGCTAGACATAGCTAGAGTTTTTTTCAGTGAGATTTTGATATTACATGGTGCACCAAGAAGAATCATATATGATCGAGTATCGGTGTTTACAAAGTGATTTTGGACCAATTTCCAAGAGGCCTTGGGAACAGAGCTGAATTTTAGTACAGCCTATCACCCTGAGACAGATAGACAAATAGAGAGAATGAAGTAGATTTTGGAGGATGTGTTACGTATGTATGTAATGGACCAACAAAAACATTGGGAGGACTTCTTGTCATTAGTAAAATTTTCATACAACAATAGTTACCAAAGTATGATTAAGATGGAACTGTTTGAGTTTCTTTAATGGCGACCATGTCGGATGCCATTGAGTTGGGATACACTTGAGGATAGGGTCCTAGTAGGACCAGAAGTGATTCAAGAAATGGAAGAGTAGATGAAATCGATAAGACAGAGGATTAAAGAAGTGCAAGATCGACATACGAGTTATGTTGGTGCACATCACGTTGACCGGAATTATGAAGTTGGTGACAGAGTTTTCTTGCGCATGAAACTGTACAAGAATTTGATCAAGTTCGAAAAGGGTGATAAACTCTCTCCTAGGTTTGTGGGACCTTTCGAGGTTATGGAAAAGAAGGGATCCATGGCTTATCGACTAGCCTTGACTAATTCTTTGAGGCGTATGCATGATGTTTTTCATGTATCTATTTTACGACATTATATTAGTGATCCATCGCATGTTATTGACATGCATTCCTTGTAGGTTTTGAATGAGGGGGATCTCATGGCATAGCCAATCTACATTATGGACCATCGCACTCAACAACTATGCTGTCAAATAGTCGATAAGGTCAAGGTCCAATGGGACAACTATAGTCCACACTCGGCTACATGGGAAGTCACATAGGAGATGACTCAACAGTTTCCTTACTTGTTTGATAGATTAGAAATATAGATTTATGTCAGATACATTATTCACTTGCAGTTTTATACTGTACGAATTCATGATGAAGTTTAAAACAAGAGGGGGTGTATGTAACATCCCGCTATACTGAGCACACTTTATTGACTTATTCTTTGATGACACTTGCGTGAAAGTAATCTAGTTATGGATTATACATGATGATTTCATTTCGATTAGGGATTATACATGATGATGATGATGTATTGTGACTTATTTTGATTTTGATGTATATGTATTGGGAGATTTTATTGATGAGTTTCCTGAGTGTGCAGGACACATGACAGGTTGTGGATGTTGATGGCATCAATGGACTTCCTTGGACTCCGGATTGAGTCAGGAAGCAGATTATATTTGTTTGAGTATTTCATTTTATGCACATATGACATGTGATTGATTTCAGTGTGATTTATGTATATGGATGATTGGCACTATTTTTGTTAGTGAACGTAGGATTGACGATTCTTTCTAATCTGACTCACATAAGGAATAAAGGGGTCATGCACATAAACCATACATTTGAGGGAGAGGTGTGACAGCGTTCCTGTCACAACCTACTAGAACTCTTGTCATGGCCTTAATGGTAGGTTAACGATTACCTAGTTTGAGAGATCCACGATGTCGTGAGGCCAAACTTAGACAGTCGCTCACAAATATTTCTAAGGGCGTGCAATAAGGTGGAGTCATTATTCCTTAGAAGCCATTAGTCTTTCAAATGGTCGACTGAATGGATTGTTGACTCCAAAGGGTTAGAAAAGATTCCAAAACCAATCTAAGGCAATTGGCACCCTTGGAGCACAAAGGTGTGTCTTGACGGGCACGTCGCGTAATTAAAAACTTGAGTCAATAAATCTAGGTGGCCTAGAAAACATTAAAATGATTAGACCTTGTTAGAATAAAATAATTAATTAAACAGTAAATTATTAATTAAAAAGCCTAACAAGAGTCTAAGCCTAAGTTTAAGTTTAATTAAAGGACTAATTAAAAATATTAAATAAATTAAAAGAATTGAGATAAATCAAATTCTAGGAAAAAGTGAGTAAAATATAAAGATTGGATAAAATGCACATGTGTGCATGAAATTAATAAATTAGATTTTTAAAATAGAAGAAATAATAATATGATATAATAGGTGTACACATAGAATGGTATCTAGAGTCAAGATACCACTAGTCTAACTAGAAGAAGACTCCTAATCTCAATCTAACTAACATCTAATTAGGAGACACTCATTAAATAAGAATTTGGGGAACAAAGGGACAACTAAGAGAGAAAATAGGAACACATTGGGGAATGTGAGGGAAATTTGTTTTTTAAATAAAATAAAAATGGTAATTACTTGTGCAACTTGAGGAGAGCGTGACAAGTGTGTGGGAGACTAATCCTAATTAAAATAAATAAAAATATAGTTAATTGTGCATGAGGACATGTGTCATTGGGGATTTTTCTATAAAAAAATGTGGTAAAAGGGAAAATGATATCACTTCTACTTGGTACTGTTATGCTGCCAAAATTGGGATTGGACTGTGTTTTACTTGTGAGAGTTGGGAATCCTAGCTTGGGAAAGAGTGGAAGCTATTCCTTGCAATGCAAGCTTGGAATCTATTGTGTTCTGGTTTTGTGCTTGGCCCCTTTGCGACTCTGGGGATAAGGGAGAAGAAGAGTACCCATAGCATTCACTGTGAGGTACTGATGAAGTCCTTGGATTAGCAGGGAGAAGCAGGAGTACTTGAGCAAGACTTCAAATTGAATCTTCAAAATCAACATCTACAAGCTTCGGGTTCCAATGCTTGAATTTTAGTTGTTTATATAATAAATAGATTCATTATAAGACTATAAATTTTGGAAGGAGAACAATGTTGTATTTCTGAAATGTATGTATATGTAGAACTAATGTTGAATATAATCCATTTCAATTTTTGATTAAAAATCAACTATCTCTATGATGCCATGGTATTGATCGGTGTGCTAACTAAATATGCATATATACATTTTTTATGTGTATTGAATAGAATAAATTTGTGGTTCATTTTAGAAGTTGTATCACTCTTCTTGTGTTCTGAATTTGTATAGTCGATATAGGAAATTGTTGAATTCCTTTCCCGATCATGAATTTTACTTGACGGAATAATTATCGCATGGGTGTTGGTTGTGAATTACACTTGAGTCAACATTTTTGTATGATGCGTTATGGTGTATATGCAAAAATTAATGGATGAATCTCATGCTGCCTTCCTTTTAAAATAGTTGAATCTCATGCTATGGATATGGTGAATCTTGTGGAGCTAACCTTCCTTTTAAAATAGTTGAGTAACATGTTGCCTGTCACGAACGGTTTATTTAATTGGCATAGTAATTTTAGACATTACTCTTTGTAGGATAGTAATAGTAGTTTTAGAAACAAATGTGTTGATATAATATCCATTGATTAACACCATACATTTGTATGAGGAGCATATACTTACGATTGTTGTTAGTTAAGAATTGATAGCGCTTAAATTTATGGGATACTAATAGATATTAACAATGGATGTTGTCATTCTATATATGAAAACTTCGATCAAGAATTTCTTCCCAAGAAATACAATTAGATTTATAATAATAATGCTTATGGTATATGTTTCTTATAAGTAACTAAAAATAACATTTTATTTTGTTGCATGAACTATTAATAGGATTACTAAGGATCTATTATGGTAGTCCATAAGAGATTTCAAGTAATATTAAGATGAGTAGGTAAATACCTCTTCTTTATTATCACTTGAATACAATATCAATTTGAATTACTCAATAATGTAAGTACACTAATATTTTTAAGAAGGTTGAAACATTTTTTTTAAGTCATGTTTGTGACAATACTTGTTTTTTATGAGTTTAAAATGAATGATTTATTTATTCAATAGTTGAGCATTGATTAATTAGATTAAATCATTCAATTACTTGGAGATTTCTTAAATATTGTGTATCGTAGTGGATTATTTTTGTGCCTTGAACTTTATCGTTAATTAGTGTTGTTGAACAAGTCATGGATTTCAAAATGATTGAGGTTGTGTGAATTAGATACCTCCTTGTTACTCAAAATAGTCGCCAGTCCTGAGACCTTAGATGATCAAAATAAATTGGATGAATCCTGGACTTGAGTGTTGCTTATGTGTCTTGGAGGTCCTGACCTTGCAGGGTAGGTTGGGTGGGTGTTTGACTTTATAAATTTTGTGATATGATCGATCTATAAATCACTAGTGATGTTGTATTTGATTTCTTGTTAAGTAGTGACAAAGATGATTTTGAATGTCTTAATATTGATGTATGTCATTCCATTATCACATGTTCCTAATTGTGGTTCTTTAAAAAAAAAGGAAAAAAATAAAAAAATTACCCACTATTTTTTATGTCTTAACAAGGCGGGGACGTTACAATTATGTTTTAATCGAGATAAATATTATTTCAATGGTTTTGTTTTACTAATGAATTTGATTATTTGCATTTGGCTTATGATTTAGTTTTGTAAGATTATCCTTCATAAACACGTTCCTTGGTTAATGTTTTGGTTCCAATAATAGAAACCTCAAACTCATCTTGTATATCGATATCCAATTATCTAGATTTTATTCATCAATTCTTAAATCTCACAGATCCCATGTTTTTAATTATCCATAAGCATGTCTCAAGGTAAAATCAATCCTAAGTTAATCAACGGATGAAAACTGTTTGTACCTTGGCATTCAATGGTTGACATTATCACCTATATCTAGATACATGATTGTATTTGTTTGTTATCTCCTCATTTTTTTGTATATTTTGGACTCTGGATGCGAGTCAAGTCTGCTAATAAATATTGTGTATCTTGAATCCAAACATTTGGTCTTTCTCATAATATGCATTATAATAAATCCTAGATCTAGGATTTGGAACAAAGAACTCCACTGGTGGAGATTTGATGTCTCATTGCCTATTTGTTGCATACCACTTGTCTTACCCTAATTTGTACAGTCTCAATCTCAATCTGATGGGTTCACCTGACTTAGGATCTAGATATCCATGACGACAACACTATGGGTTGGAACTAAGTTTCCTATCACCTTACATGGTTTCCAACATGTCATGTCTGAAACCTTGTCAGTTATTGAGGGTTGAGGATGCAAAAACCCTAACCCTTGAGAGATATCGAGCCATGTTAAATACCAAACCACTAGGAAGATAAGGGGTTCCATTCACAATGGTTCTATTCTTTTGTATTCTATTTGTTCCATAGTTGAGCATAAAATCTAAGAAGTGGGATTTGAGAGCATAACAGAGGTAGGAAGAAGAGTATGTAGTAGCCATTCAAACCATAGAGCTATAGGCAACTCCATAGTGAGTGCCCATTTCTTTGTATTTTCAT
>ML779777.1:2032925-2047048 GCA_009831015.1 Picea engelmannii | reverse complement strand
TCTAGTACCCATCCCTAATGTATAAAACCTTCTAATGGCATCCACATACCACTCTAATGATAATGATATCTTATATAGGGCATGTTTTGTGGTTTGTGGCATTGTCCATGGCCCTTGTAGGTCCCCGAAAGATTCATTTAGAGCCTAAGGGATTTATTGTTCTCTCATGCACATTATCAAGGCATTGAGACCTATCCCCATTATCCAAGGAATTATAGGAGAAACCATGTTCCACTTGGAGGATATGGTAATATTAATATTAAAATGGTAATATTAATATTAAAATTGCAGCCTAAAATATTAATACTAGAGGCGGGCAATAGAGACCTGTATGGGCTAAATCATAGTAAATGATAGTGTTTTTGATTCCATATTAACATACCTGATTATTCTTGAATAAGTGAAACTAGTTTTTTCCTTCATATTCATAACTATATGAAGTTGTTGATTAGAGATTATTTTGTAACCAGTATGAAGATGTCTAATATTGATGTAAGTGCTTATATTTGATCATTCATTAGTATCAGCATCAAGACTTAATGGTGTCGACCCTTTGGAGGTTTTGACATGTATAAATGTTATGCATTATTGATTCACATGTTCAATGGCCTATTGATTGATGGGTTGTTTACCTAGAAGGTTAAGAGGTTGATAGATTGATGATCCTTACCTTTATTTAGTGTATATGGGTTTAAATGTATTAACCTTGTTCCTAAGGATTGTCATGTTTAAAAGTGAAGATACCTTTCATCCATGGTGTTGTAGATGTATGGTAAGAGGAATTTGTCTTAGGGATACTATGAATGAGTTTGATTGATGTTAAACCAATAATATTTGGTGGTATATTTGTATTGTTAACAAGACTTATTTGTAACCACCCTTGAGTGTCATGTATGCATTAAATGAGTAGACCTCTTATTTATGCAGAGTGAAGTTATTATTCATGAATAGGATTGTATATGTCCTTTAATTTGAATGCATGTCTATTGATATGAATGCATGGATGTGTTTAATTGTTGAACATGAAATTGTACTTGTTATGCTTTGGATAATACCATTTTTAACTAGTTGTCTTCATCTTGAAGGTTATGTTATGTTGTTTACTTTGAATGATAGTTTTGAGTGGGTTGTATGCAGCTCTTCATAATGAGCAGGTATGAAATGATCATATAGCAAGTGTGCAATAGTGTTATGTATGACATGGTATAATACATATTTTCTCTTGTTGTTAGCTACCATATGAAAGAGAGAAACATATTTTAATTATGCCTTTGAAACTTATCATGTGAATGATTGTGAACTTTCAGATAATAGACTAGTCTTAAGTCTATTATGGTAATATATATTTTTTTTTACACAAGAAGAGGGGTTTATAAATTAAAAATAGTGGTCTAACCACTGTAGAGAAAACTTATAGAATTCATCCCTGCGATCAGTGCGAGAGCTTCGAGATTACAAAAGGGGTTTCCATGCTATAAAGTCCTAGAATTCCTATAACAGTTGAGAGTCCAAAATATAACTAAACTCAGAATAAGAACCGGCTTACAGCGTGATTGTCTGAGTTGCATAAGGGCCTATACTCCAACTTACAAAGAAGAGAACCAGAGATCCAAAAAGAACTAATTCCAAGAAAGAGGAATTCAGTTTTAAACCTTCCAACCCGGGATGGAGGAGCTTGCACTTGTGGTCGCCTTCCCCCCTACATCTGTCTAGCAGCTCTGTCTTGCAGCTTGAATTTCCATATTTTCAATTCTTGGTTCCAAATAAGCAATTTTGTTGTTAGCTTGCTGAGTTGTGTAGGTGAGAGCTTCTACCGCTTCCTCCCTTAGCTGGATTAGATCTTCCTCCATCATTTCGAACCTCCGACCTCCTTCCCCATCAAGACGGAGCATGAATCCTCTATGCACGATAAGTGTGTGTTTCAGCCTACAAATTTTGAGTTCCAAGGGAGGCGAGGGATTAGGGGGGGTGGTTGAGTTGGAATTGGACTCCATTGCGAGAGCGGTGGACAAAGACCAGGAGGGAGGCTTGGCCGAGGCAAACGGGTAGAGACTAACCAGGGGAAAGACTGGGAGCTCAAGCCAGGAAAGAAACCAAACAGAATTGGGAAGGAAAGATGAGCAGGAGCAGTTTTCCACCTTCCTGAATTTAATGGTATCTCGTTCATGCACTACCATGGGAGGATGGGGGGCTCACACGAGTGTCATGCAAGAGGGATAAGATATTTGTGCGGAGGTGCAGGAGGGACATGAGGCGAAGGACAAGGAGGGGGAGGGGAAGGGACAAGAATAGTGTAGATAAGTATCGTCGCATGGGAGAAGGGACAGACAAGGGAGGTAGAGGAGGGCTGCCACGAGTATGATATCAGGAGGGAACGAAGGCCACTTGCCCCGGGAGGCCCAGCTGAGCAGTCGCCTGGTGTCACTAAGGGAGAGGGACAAAAACCAAAGTTCCATTTAGGGAGAGATGACCCCTGCTCAAGTGGGTGGCAGCTTTGGCAGCTTGGTCGGCTTCGGCGTTGAGATGACGGAGCACATGAAAGAAGTCAATTTTTTGGAAGGAGCGGGAGAGCCGCATGATTTTCTTGAGAATGTGGCACAGATTCATTTGAGTAGGCAAGGTGTTGGTGACCATAGCTTGGATTAAAATCCAGGAGTCACCTATCACCGTTATTTCTTTGATTTCTAGCTTCTGGGCTTGGATAAGTCCTTTCCAAATGCTTAGAGCTTCTGCTATATTATTGGATTCGACTAAAAGCCCCCAAGAGTAGTCTAATTCCTGTAGTTCACTAGATTTCGTGATCCTTAGTGAGAAGAGGGGGGGCTTTGAGGTCTGGAGCGAGCCTATGGATCCAATATTTATTAAGGGAGTTGGTGCAAGGCCAAAGGTAGGAGAGGAAGTCTCCCAGTAGGGTTTTGGCTTTGGTAGAAACGATGTCGGGCGAAGCGGTCAGATTTCTGAAGATTCTGGAGTTTCTTTCGAGCCAAATTTTCCAAAGGATAAATTTAGGGAGGGACATCCAACAACACTTTATTTGAGGGTTGGCCTTGAGAGGGAAAGGATAGAGGGTGGCCCAGGTTTTTAGTAGAGTGGGTATGTCAGGAGGGAGTTGGTCAGAAGGGATCCCTCCTGGCAGGGCATGTCGCCAGACTTCTTTTGCAAAGGGGCAATTGAGGAGCAGATGGTCAGCAGATTCTTCATGGATTTGATAGAGAGGGCATCAAATTCTAGGTTTAGCAGCTCAGAGCAGTCCTAGTGCTTCGACTTCATTAATTGACTGTTAAATTATTAGTAATGGAGCACATATCAATTAAAAAATTATTATGGTAATATTAATATTAATATCAAAATTGCAGCCTAAAATAATTTTTTTTAAATAAATATTGGTCGTCGCAATTGCGACGCAAACCTTAATTGCTGCGACAATTTTGTTGTATAAAAAACAAAAAGATGTCGTTGCATGTGAAACGACAACTTCAATTGTTGTGACAGTTGTGCTATATAAAAAATGAAAATTTGTCGTTGCCTGTGCGACGACAACTTCAATTGTTGTGACAGTTTTGCTATATAAAAATGAAAAGTTGTCGTCGCACGTGCGATGACAACTTCAATTGATGCAACAGTTTTGTTATATAAACAACGAAAAGTTGTCGTCGCACACACGACGACATCTTCAATTGATGCGACGGTTTTGCTATGTAAACAATGAAAATTTGTCATCGCCAGTGCGATGACTGATTAAATTATTGCGACAGTTTTGCTATATAAACCACAAAAGTTGTTGTCGCAATGGGCGTTGTAATTGAGATGAAATGTTGGTTTCACATAGTTTGCCTATATTGTCGTATTGGCGACGATATTTCTTTTTTTGTCGCAATTTCCTATGTTGTCGCTCTTGCAATGTTTGTTCAAGTTCATCGCAATTTCCACGTGACATAAAACGACGTTTCAAAGACTTCTGATTCATTGCAATGTCAACGACATAACTTCGCAAGAGCGTCAAAACAACCGTCGCAAAATGAAAATTCACCGAGGGATGATGTTCGCGATGATCTGGTCTGTCAATCTGCACTCAAGATCTAATCTTTGTCGTCAATATGCATTCAAAGAGTTTCCATGGAAATCATGTATCATGGGATCTGGTCTCCACATGTCACTTGTTTACTAGGATGCCACGTGTCACCTCATTTAATGGCTTTCACACGCACCATCTGCAAAATGGACTTTAACATGTGTCATCTTCTATATGGACATTGTGTCATTTCCTCAGTGGAGTTTCTTACTTCAGCGTGACTTTTTTCGTCATCGGGACCTCAGAACTTTTACAACATTGAACAGTTTATAACCCCTGGTGCCTGTGGTCTGCTATAGTGAGAACCGTCTATCTGGATCTGGATCGAACAGTCATGATTCTCCTTTAATTTCCTCATGTCTTCTAACTTATGATACAATTTCCGTTCATTGATATGACTCTGGATTTGATGGTGAAATTTGTTCCCATCACCAGACTATTGGGACTTTTACAGACTCCTTCCAACTTTGATCCAATGATCCAGACTTAATTGTGGGGTTATCTTATGGTTAAAAATGATCCTTCCTTCACAGTATAGTTTGACACGACTTGGATCATTTATCCTTTCAATGATCAATGATCAACGACTACTATATCTTTTTTTTTACACCCAACCGGTAACACTCGGCTCTGCCTGCACACAATCCTAATTTCTCAATTAAGCTCTTAAAAATTTATTCATAGGTACCTTCTCTACTTGCTTTGTTTGTTTTGATTTTCAGCATGAAGGCTTCCTCTGTCTTCTCACCTTCAATGGAAATCATCTCCCCATGTATGTAATGGATTCCACGATTTCACTTAACACCTCTCTCTATCTTTGTATTTGACATCAATGAAAGCATTATCCAACAATATCCCCCTTTTTCATTGATGGAGACTCTATTATTGAGATGCTCCCCCTATTAATGTGTTGTTGATATGTTTTCTTGCTTTTTCTCCCCCCTGAGAGTATGCTCCTCTGATTTTCCTTATTTTTCTCCCCCTTTGTTGTATTCTCCTCTAATTTTTCTTCTTTCTCTCCCCCTTTGAAATCAAGGACAAAGGTTTCATTCACTAAGGGAGTTTTTGAACCCCAAGTTTGTTTCTGAGGTACTCAAATGCATCTTTAGGAAGGGGCTTGGTGAACATATCTGCAATTTTTTCTTTGGTAGGAACATACTCCAACTTGACAGTCTTATATTTCACTTGTTCTCTTAGAAAATGATGTTTTATTGGGATATGTTTTGTCTTTGAGTGCATAATTGGATTCTTGGAAATACTTATAGAACTAGTGTTGTCACATAGCATAGAAATTGGTTGATTGTACTCTACATTGATATCTTGTAATGCTTGCTTCATCCAAAGGATTTGTTTGCAACATGATGCTACTACAATGTACTATGCTTTTGTTGTAGATAAGGATATTGAAGATAGTTTCCTACTTAACCAACATACTAAACAATTTCCCAAGAAGAATGCTCTTCCAGGTGTGATCTTCCTATCATCAACATTGCCTTCCCAATCTGTATCAGTGTATGTTGTTAGGGTAAATTATTCTCCTTTTGGATACCACAGTACAAAATCCATTGTGCCTTTCACGTATCTGAGAATTATTTTGACTACCACCACATGTGATTCTTTGGTGCAGATTGAAATCTTGCAACCAATCCAACAACTTGCATGATATTAGGCCTTGATGCAGTCACATATAGAATGTTATCAATCATTGATCTATACATGGTGTGATCTGCCTCTGGTGATTCCTTATCCTTACTCAACTTGCAGCCTATAATAATTGGAGTATTGACTGGCTTGCAGTCTTCCATCTTGAACTTTAACATTTTCTTAATCTATTTTTTCTGAGAAATGAATATGTCTTTATTTGAATGATATATTTGAAGACCTAATAAGAAGGAAAACTCACCTATCATGGACATCTCAAATTCTTTTTTCATTTCCTTTGAAAACCCTTGACTCAAATTATCACAGTTGCTTCCAAAGATAATATCATCTCCATAGACTACAATGATAATCATATTTCCATTTTGTTATTTGATGTAAGTATTACCTTTTGCAGTTCCTCCCTTGAAACCTTGTTGTTGTAGGTAATTTTCAAGCCTTGAGTACCAAGCTCTAAGTTCTTTCTTCATACCATAGAGGGATTTCTTCGATTTGCACACATAATCTTGATTTTCTGACAGCTGAAATCCCATAGGTTGCTCAATGAATACTTCCTCTTCCAGATTTCCATTTAGAAATGCATATTTAACATTCATAGAATAAACTTTGATACTCTTGTAGCTTGCAAACACCAAGAACATTCTAATATGTTCTAGTCTGGCTAATGGAGAAAAATATTCATCAAAGTCTACACCTTCAACTTGAGCATAGCCTTTGCATACAAGCCTTTCCTTATTCTCACTACTTGTCCATCCTCATTTAGTTTGTTCCTAAAGACCCACTTAGTGCCAATTACATTCTTGTTTGTTGGTATAGGTACTAGTTCCCAAGTTTGGGTTTTCTCAATTTGATCTAATTCTTCATTCACAACATTTACCCAGTTTTTATCTCTGCTGGCTTTCTCAAAGTTTTTGGATTCTATTTTATACAGCAGAGACAAATTTGCATGTTTTGGTGATATTTCCAATTGTCTTCTTGTTTGCACACTTTTATTGTTATCACCAAGAATCATTTCTTCAAAGTGGTTCTTTTGAACATATATGGAGGGGGTCATTGTGTCTCGTCTAGGAGTTGTTTCTTCTTCTTCTTCTTCTTCTTCTTCTTATGCATTGTCTTCCTCGTTGTCTTTCTATTCTTCTTCTTCTTCTTCTTATGCATTGTCTTCCTCATTTTCTTTCTCTTCTTCTTCTTCTTCTTCTTCTTCTTCTTCTTCTGCATTATCTTCCTCGTTATCTCTCTCTTCTTCACTACATCTTGTTATTGTTGGTTGGTCATTTGTTTGCATCTTGATCCTTCCAGGATTTTCATCATCCACTCTTACAATTGCACTTTCAAAAATTTTGTCTAATCTCAGATTGAAACATCTGTAATATTTTCTTTGAGAGGAGTAACCAAGAAAAATTCCTTCATCATATATAGAGTCAAATTTTCCAAGGTTTTCGTCATCTCTCTTTATGTAGAATTTTATTCCAAAAACCTTAATGTGTTTGACATTTCCTAGCCTACCTTTCCATAATTCATATGGGGTTTTGTCACTGTTAGCTTGAAGTTATGCTCTATTCAGAATGTAGAAATTTGTGTAGACTGCATCTCTCCAAAATATATCTGACAGTTTAGCTTGATTTAACATGGTTATGGCCATTTCTTGCACAATTTTTTTTTTTTTTTATTTCAACCACTCCATTTTGTTGTGGGGTTCTTGCATCTAAGAAGTGTCTTCCTATTCCATGATCTTCACAAAATTCATTAAACTCATCAAATGTGAATTGTCCTCCATCATCTGATCTTAGGCATTTGATCTTCAAGTATGTTTCATTTTCAACTAATGCTTTTATTGGTTATATCTTCTTCTATACCATCTAAGTTATTGAACCAGGGTTCATATCTTTTGGGTTTCCAACAAAGCCTCTAAAACTATCGGCTCTCCTGGTAAACCAAAAGGCAACACAACACATAGAATGTGCTACACAGTCTCACCCGAGATAGATTTAATGGGTGGCTACAAGATGCAGGTGTTTACAGCCTAGGATTGAGTGTGAAATACGATAACTCAACCATTGAACCATTGTTAGAACTGGTAAATGCAACATACTATTATTCACGACTATGCAGTAACTTCAGCAGTTTGTTCTCTCAGTATCACGACAGTATTTAAACAACCAATATAATAACTCATTCGCTCATTAAGCACAATGAATAACTACTAAAAAGAGGATAAATATATGCATGCATTCATCACATTACATAGATATTACCATGGTTCACCCCCTCCTAGGCTACGTCCACAAAGATTTGGCTCTTGGCTCTTTTATCATGATAGTTCTGCATCTACAACGTCGTGTTCTTACAACTCTCCTCAGATGGGTAAGATCTATATGAGGCAAACTATATCGCACCAGGCTCCTTAGCCTGTGATATAATCCTCAATATCTACCTTCTCTCATCTCCTCTAGCTCAAAAGCTTACAAAACAGTTCATACATCAAAATGTAAACCCGATTACTAACTAAATTGGAACAACTACAAAATCCACGAACAACAACAACAACCTATAATACCTCAGTATCAGTATTTATATATCTTTGTCTCTTCAGCCATTACAATACATTACCAAAACCCTAACCCTACTGATGTTAGTTCTTCCTCTCATTCGCGTGTTGTTATTCCTTCCAGCTGTTGCTTTCTGTGCGCCCGCTTTCTTGCATGCGCACATGTTGTGTTTCCTTCCAGTTGTTGCTTCACTCTCTGCAGTCTTTCTTTCCCCACGATCATCCTTCTTTCCACTTCAGTATGCTGCCAACAGGCCCCCAACATTGACATGTGGCTCGTCCCGAGTCACCTAATCCTTCTGAGATTCCTCGATCTCCTTGGTGATCGTCTGGAACTTTTCCTTGAGCTTTGTTGCTTGTGTTTGTGCCTACGCAGTCTTCTCCTTGATTGTGTCCACTACCTGGACTGCAACTTCATCATTGATCAATCCTGCACATTTTGGTTGGGTCTGTGTTATCTGTGTCTTAGATTCCTCTTCATGTGCCAGGACTTATGCTACCCGCTCTTGCAATGGTTCCATTTGATCCTGCCGCTCTTGTTTCTGGGTTTGCGAAGGGATTAGCTCTGCCTGCAATATCTTCATGTCCTGCGTCCCTTTGTGGCATTTTATAATTGGTATTGTCTTATGCTTCTACTTGAGCTCTTGGATCATGACGTTGATCATTTATTCTTCCAGGTAACATTTGTGGACCTGTTGATCCTCCTCCATCCTGGTCCAAAGTTGCGCTACTTTATCAAACAAGTTAGTTGTTGTGCTAACCTGCTGCTCTATCTCTTGCAGTTGCGTTGTTTCTTCCTGCTTCCTTTTCTCCTTGACTATTGGTGGAGTGGTTGGTATGAGTTGTTCTCGGAGATTCTCGATCTCCTTCTGGTATTGATCAATTGCCCGCGCAATCCAATCAATATTTTTGTTGATGTGACTGCCTCACTCTGCACGGCCTGTGGAATCTTCTCGTAAGTTCCTGCCACTTTCTGCTTCAATCCTTTTATGCACTCCCTTTCCCCTGGGTCTCGTATTTATCCTTCTCACATACTATTTCCAGCGCGTCCCGCTTCTTTGTTGCCTACTTCAATTTGGTTAAGTCTCTATGTGTGCAAGACTGTACCTCGTGGTTTACGCTCACTTGCAACCTGTGTAGCGCTCCTGATGGTATCCTTGTCAACACAAGTTGCATTTGTCTTAATTCCTTCAAGGGTGTTTGCCCCACAATTTCATCCATGTGCAACATACTAGGGTCGATGTGGAATGTTATGTGTGGCTATAGTATTTCCTTCAATGACTCTCGTTCTTCTTCCTGTATTATTTCTTCTATCTGCGGTGTTGATGGTTCGATTCCCCTGTTGCTTGTTGTCGACCCTTCCCTAATCTGCTCGATTAGTTGACGCATATCTGCCAACTCCTCTTGGATCTTATCCCTATGGCATGTAGCATGGTCGAAGTCCTCGGATAGACAATCCTGGATCATTCCAACGATCATTTCCCCATCATCATCTGTGATCATATATTATGGCGATGTTCGTTGTGCATTTGATTTCTTGCACGCGCCTCCTATCTCTGTGGCTGGCCTCTTGTTTCCCCCTAGTTCCTGTGTGTCGGTATTTGTTGTTGTCTCTTGCATGAGCTTGACCTGTTGTTGCTGCTCCTTGGCCAGCTGCGTACTCTCCTTCTTCCCCTTTTGGGTCCCTGTCTTCTTTGGACCTTTGTCTATCTGTGTTGTCTTGCCTTGGCCTGTTCTTGGTCTCTTGGGCACTTGGATTTCCGGAGGCTTCGTTTCTCCCTACTCTACCTCTTCTTCTGTTGTTCTTTCCGGTACTTCTTGGGTAATGGTTAAGATTCTCCATTCATCGGCCCATTCACTGATGACCATGTCAATGTCGCCCTCAGTGATGCAGTAGTGCATATGTAGCCACTATTTATCTGGATCCCTCATTGCCTGTATCCACATTGCATGTCATGTGGCTTGGAAAGTGGCAATGTCTGCATATCACGCGAAAACTTCTGGTGTGATTCTCCACATCTGGGAGATGGATTCCTGTAGGTTGCATAGGTACCCTTCGAAGATGGATCCGTTCATCCTCTTGTGACTAGTGCTTGTCGTCGCCTTTAGCAAGGAATACCTCTTTCCCTGGTTTGGTTTGGGTTTGGTACAAAAAGTTACGTACCTTGGTTCCCTCCAGCCCATAAAGGCTATGAGCGTGATCAACCATGAGTAGTGAAACTCTGTTCCTAGATCATGTGCATCCTTTCAGTCATCTGGGAATAAGTTCAAGAGGTACGACGCCTAGCTGATTGAGGTGCCTTCTGTGCATTGGGTTGCGACTGCGACAACTCCAACTGGGACTTCCTCCCTGCGACATTTTCTTAGCAGTTTGCAGGCTAAGACATTCATGCCCAATTGTGTGCCTGCATCGTTGATCCTCTTGATGACGATCCCTCTTGTCCCCCTTTTGGTGTTGTACTTCTTTGTCATCTCTTATGCTAGCGCTTTCTCCTTGGTTTTGTCATCCAGAAACAAGGTAGGATCCATTCCCCGAATTGATAACCCTGTTATGTTTGCAATAAGTTCAACGGCTATGGGGACAAGCTTGTCCAACCATATATCCTCTCCATGTGTGACTTCTAGCATCTATTTGATGCATGCAGTTGCGTGTTGACCTCTACCAAAATGTGGTAATTCCAACAGACCTAAAATTCTTGTTTTTTGTAGCCCAGCTACCCACTGGAGTGGTTGCTTGATCAGTTCACCAACCCTATTTGTGCCTGTAGTCTGGATAAAGACCCTCTTCGCAAGTTATGGAAACTTGGCTTCATATGCTACATCATGGTCAGAGTATTTGAGTTTCCCAATATGACCCAGTAGCTCTGGTCCTAGTTGTACCCCTTCTGGTATGCGCGGTAGAACGATTTTTGTTGCAGGTTTCTTGCGAGGTGACCTGGGTATCTGTATATTTTCTTTCTTCGCTGGTGGTGGCTGGCTTGAAGTTCCAACGGCTTCCAGTTGTTGCTATGTATACCATTTTGGCCAAGCCGATACATCTTCAACCATCTCCCCTGTTGGGTGGTCTAAGATGGTCGTTTGAGACTCATCTGGATCAACTGATGTTGTCATCTTCGGCGTCATGTCATCGACTTTTGGAGATGCCTCTGTATGTTCCGGTTGCATCTCCTTCAGGGTTTCTGCTTCCTAGTTATGTGGCTCCTGCACCACTGCTGGCGTATCTACATTCATGACCTCTGTTGTTGGTTGTTGAATTTCCTCCAGTATCAGTGTGGATTGTACTAATATCATCTCTGGGGATGGGATTTCATCGACATTGATGATCTCTGACAGCTATTGTTCACCTTCTTCGGCCTATCCTGGTGACCTTGTTTGAAATTTGGTTTTTTGGGTGGTCTGGCTCACTTTTGCTTGCTTAGGCAGTGCCATGGCGATGAATGTCAAGTGTCTATTGGATTCGATCGATCTCTGTGATCTCTATGAACTCACACTATGCTCTTTAGCCTCTGTTGCTCTGCGTCTGTTCTCTTTTCGTGAATAGACTATTGGCTCCCTCGCCCGTGTGTTGTATGGCTTTCCCATGAAGATTGTCAAGGAAACTTCCTTGATTATGGTTTTAATTCACCTTGATTATCGTTTCAATGCATATTTGGTGGTTTCGTACTTGCCATTACTCTTTTTTTGTCATGTTCTATTGGCACGATTAATGTGGCGTCCCATCGGTACTTGTCGTCCTTTAATTCCGCCTAGTTTCGTCCTGTCGTCCTGATTTTGTTGACTCCTCTTTTCCCGCTTGTTTCCCTTTGGATGTGACCATTGTCTTTATTCTCGTTGATTTTGTGTTTCTACTTTGCGTGGCCTTTCTGCCTCTGGCACCCTAGGCCTTCTTTGGTTTTGTTTTCTTTTTGTTCTTTTTCAATTTTATTTTATTTTTTACTGTGCGGTGGATGGTCGATTGTCCTTGTACAACTTCAGTAGGATCCCATTGATCATCCCTCTGAGTTATGCACTTGGTAAATCCATTAACTGTACATCTCCTCCATTTGTGACAGATTTTAATTCGTATGGTCCTAACCAATGCATTCTGAGCTTTCCCGGGTGCTGAAACAAGTTGTTGTCGTACATCAGCACTAGATCTCCTTCCTTGAACATTTTCTTCTTGATGTGTCTATCGTGCCAAGCTTTGTTTATTGCTTTCTGAACTTGTTGGTGGAATCCTACCAAGATTCGGTCTTCCTCCATGGTCAGTAACTGATTTAGTCTCTCTTGTATTGTGCCTCGTTCTGTCATTTGTGTGATTGTTGCTACGCATAAGCTTGGTACTAAAAATTCTAATGGCACCACAGCTTCTTGGCCATAAACTAGTTTAAATGGTGTATGCCCTGTCAAATTTTTTCACATATTCATGTATGCCCATAATACTGATGGTACTTTAAGGTCCCAGTCATCTCTGTTGACGTTGCAAATCTTCATCAGCGCATTCTCCAGAATTTTGTTGAAGGCTTCCACTGTGCCATTTTCCTGCGGATGATATGGTGTGCTCTTCTGGTGATGGACTTCAAATTCTTCAGTCATAACGTTGATGGTATTGTTTATGAAGTGCGTGCCTTGGTCGCTCATCAAAATTCTCGAGCACCCAAATCTAGTGATTACTCGTTCAAATAGAAAATGTGTTGTTGTTTCTACGTTGCAATCCTTCATTGGTGTGACTTCTGCCCATCTTGTTAAGTATTTCGTCGCGGTGATAATGTACCGAGCCCCTGTTCTTTTTTTTGGTGGGTTGATTGGTCCCACAAAGTCTATTTCCCATTTTTCAAATGCCTGTAACATTACTTGTGGTCGTAATGGCATCTCGTCCCTTCTGTTGGGTTTTCCTACCCTTTGAAAAATATCGCATGTTTGACAATATTCCTTTGAATCTCTGTGAATCGTTTGCCACCAAATTCATGCGCGCAATACCTTCTGTGCTATAGCTTTTCCTGCATAATTCCCTCCTACTATTCCCTCGTGAGCTTCCGCTAAAACTCTTGGTCTTTCGTGCTTGTTGGCGGGCGAAAATCAATCGTCCGTCAACTGGAAGAGTGGAACCGGTCCGGGCTTATCTAATAACCCAAGCCGTTTGGGATGAACCACCCTGACGGGTTTAGCGGCTCCGTTAGCCGATCTAAAGGTCCTAAGAAAACAAAAAAAGGAAAACTATACTAAACTAACTAATCTAACTAAAACTAACTATTAAACAAACAAAACTAATCTAACTAAAAGAATTAAAACAAACTACTTAACTAATATAACTATTCTATATATATATATATATATATATATATATATATATACAATCTACTATCTAATACTATACTAACTCTAACTAATTAAATATCTAACTACTAACTGAAATAAAACTTATTCACAAAATATACAATATCTACAATTTACAGATTTAAATAAAACCTGAAAAACTCGTTTATATTCTGCCCTAAGACAGCAAGAGATATTTTTGTTGATTTTATAATTTTTATGAACAGAAATAAAACAGAAAGACAACTAGCAAAACTAAACAACTAACTTTTAACTACAAATCTAACTAAACATACATCTAACTAAACTACTAATATTATACTAACAAATTAATGAAAATAAATTACAAACTGACCTGGAGAAATGCTCCAGATTTGCCCTGTGTATGATGATTGTTTTAGCTGATCGGAGGGAGGAAACCCGCACTGAATTATCCAGGAGCTTCTCATAAACGATAGCTGCAGTGCTCTTCAAGTGTGATTACAAGACAAACAAGACATAAAAATCACAACAATCATATGATTTATAAATCTCCACAATTAGATAAAC
>ML779777.1:2009299-2027658 GCA_009831015.1 Picea engelmannii | reverse complement strand
GAATCTCTTGAACTATGATAATCAACAATGGTATTCTCAAGACAATTCTCTTCACTTTCTTTAAAACTCTTACTCTGTTTTGGTGACGAATTCCTCAACATAATATGATCATCTGGATTTTCCTTTTGTGTGATAGATAATTCCAAATTTATGTGACAAGCATCTAGTCTTTCCTGTGAACAAAGTGCATTTTGAGGATCAAGGTTTAAAGTTTCTTCTTCTAGTTGTGTAACTTCTTCTCTAATCAGTTTCATGGGAGTACTAGAACATTCAAGAAGATTTTCATTGCTTAAGTGTTCTTCAATGACTGATTTTAAATGTTGATTAGAGCATGAGTTACAAGAATGAGGGTATTCACCTTGAGCCAGAAACAAATCATCTTCCATACTAGTCTTAGACTAAAAATACAATGATTCAAAGGAAAAACCAATTTGGTTTTCAATAAGAGCTTGATCAATAGATTCTACCTCCCTGGCTTGTTCAACATTGTCGGAAGGATCCTTCTCTTCTTGCGAAGAGAATTGTTCTTGTAGTTGAGTGATAGGATTTGCAATTGGTTCTTCATTCGTGATTGAACATGATTGAATGGAAGGGATGGAAGCATCATAGAAGAGATTTAATGCCAATGACATGTCATCGAGATTAAATTTACAGAGGATATGATAGACTCTTGTCAAAAAGTGTTCTGAAGATGAATCGTCGTTGATTAGCGAAGTATGAAATTCTTCACATAATTGATCAAAATCATAAATTTCAAAAGCATCTAGAAACTCATCTACAAATTGAAACCAATCAAAAATGTGACATGCCGGAAAGGATTCAAACCAATGTTTGATTTGACCTCTAAAATTAAAAGCGAAAAGTCTGCATAAAACTCTTAAATCTGAGATGTCATGTTTGATGCATTTGCACCAAAACTTGTTAAGGTGGTCTTTAGCAAATGTATTTCCTTCACCATCAAAGGTGAGTTTGGACAAGCATGAGACTGTCTCGTTGGGAACATCGAGTAATGAGAAGTTGAAAGCATGTTCCAACACAGTGGTTTGGGGAGCCATGGCGGGAATTAAATACATTTAAAATAAAGGCTCCTACAAGGCCAGCTTATCAGTCGGCCCTCCTTCTAACGCCATTTGTTGGCGGGCGAAAATCGATCGTCCGTCAACTGGAAGAGTGGAACCGGTCTGGGGTTGTCTAATAACCCAAGCCGTTTGGGATGAACCACCCTGACGGGTTTAGCGGCTCTGTTAGCCAATCTAAAGGTCCTAAGAAAACAAAAAAAGGAAAACTATACTAAACTAACTAATCTAACTAAAACTAACTATTAAACAAACAAAACTAATCTAACTAAAAGAAATAAAACAAACTACTTAACTAATCTAACTATTCTATATATATATATACAATCTACTATCTAATACTATACTAACTCTAACTAATTAAATATCTAACTACTAACTGAAATAAAACTTATTCACAAAATATACAATATCTACAATTTACAGATTTAAATAAAACCTGAAAAACTCATTTATATTCTGCCCTAAGACAGCAAGAGATATTTTTGTTGATTTTATAATTTTTATGAACAGAAATAAAACAGAAAGACAACTAGCAAAACTAAACAACTAACTTTTAACTACAAATCGAACTAAACATACATCTAACTAAACTACTAATATTATACTAACAAATTAATGAAAATAAATTACAAACTGACCTGGAGAAATGCTCCAGATTTTCCCTGTGTATGATGATTGTTTTAGCTGATCGGAGGGAGGAAACCCGCACCGAATTATCCAGGAGCTTCTCGTAAATGATAGTTGCAGTGCTCTTCAAGTGTGATTATAGGACAAACAAGACATAAAAATCACAACAATCATATGATTTATAAATCTTCACAATTAGATAAACCCGTATGCAAGGATTATACAAAATAATTCAATTGATGAAGAAGAGAAATCTGTCATTCATTAACTGAATAAAGTAATTGTTGTGTTTTTAAATGTTGAAAGAAATCAGACATGGATCATATTAATTAAATCACATCATTCTGCAAAAGACTATGATAGCAAAAGTATTCTATAATCAATTGCTAATGACATGCATAAACTTGAAACAAAAAATTGAAACAAGTCGATGTATTCACGCAACAACTCTGTGATGCTTTCCATTGTTTGCTCTTCCCAGTAGTCTCCAATGCTGGCCATTTTAGGATGCTCGAATGTCCCAATGTTAACTTTCTTTACTTTGATCAGCATGGAAATGACTTCTGATTCTATGGGTGGGCCTTCCACATCTCTTTCGCCTTCTGCTTCTTCAATCTGAATATCACACGGATCGTCTTAATCCGGTGCTTCCTCTTGCACATGATATCATGACAACAGTTCCTTAACTGTCTGTTTATTCCATTGTTTCTCTTCTGTGATAACTTCTATATCTGTTTCTTTGATAAATATTACTCCTCTTATCTGTTTTAGAGTTGCATCTATGTTGGGGTTTTCGTGTTTGAATGAAAATGTGACGGTAAAATTCTGTTGCAATTTCGTCCATGTCGCTATTCCTTTGCGCAACTCCTGGTATGTATACCAGTTCACTGGTATGCCCGCTAGAGTGTGTATGAAGTGATGAGGTCATTCCTCTAGGGGTGTCATTTTCCATAGTGTTCTACATGCCTCCACGTGTTCTTCTAGTGCCATGTGTCTGTCATACTTCTGTTGTTTGTTGTTTTTTTGTTCTGTGCCAAACCTTATGCACAGTAGCCTCTTACATTGGTACCAATCTGTGATGGTCTCCTTATGCGCACCCCACCATATTGCAGGTGTGGCCTTGAGTGCTAAATAAAGTGCTAATAGTCTCTGGTTCTCTAACACTGCGTCTTCATACTGTGTCAAGAATGTTTCCAAATGGTTTATTCCGTGGAAACTGGGTGGTTCTCTGATTTCTATGTCTACCCATCTTATTGTGCAGTCTATTCTTGCACATCTTTTTGTGGATACTTCATGTAGCCTTTGCAGCTAGTTTTCTAAACTGATGTTTGAGTCTGTTGCACATAAGGTAATGCTCCTCCAACTGAGTACCCCATCTGTAATTGGTTTTACATAATCCTCATCGTGCGTAGTTGTTCTGTATAACTGGTCGATTTCCTCTAGGTATAGGCAAGTAGGTTCTACAAACCTCTCCCCTTTTGATGGGTCTAATGGCGCGATGACCCTATATTCTCCTGAATCAATTGTCATTTTCCTAGTCTTCAAATTGATTATGGTCTGGTTGTTAAATGACCAATCCAGACCAAGCAATGTTGGGTAAGGTGTTGTGTCATCTACTATTTCAATGACTTTGAAATCTGCTTTAGTGCGCACTCCATCTAGGTCGACTGTCACTCCTTTCAGTCTACCTATTGGTAAGACTCTGTGTTGGTTTTCCAATTTTAACTGAACAGGTGAATATCCTAATGTTGGATCTCTCCCATGCACTGCCATGTCTTCTTTGGTAATACATTAACTTTAGATCTTAGATCTAGTATAATGTCTCCCATATTGAAATCCTCAATATTAACATTCAGTCTAAACTCCCTACTTGTTCTTCTTCTCGTGTGCAGGTGATTGACTATATTTGGTTCTATATTTCCTTCCATCTCAATGCTACATTTTTCTAGTATGTTTTGCAATATTTTCACAGATGATGGATCACTTAATACCTTTACACATTATTGCAGAAAGCCTTTGATTGTACTTACTCGTCCCGTGGGTTGCATCTCGTTGGTATGATCCAATGATGGCGGCATCTCGTATTCTGGTGCTTCCTTGTTATGTTGTGCAGTTGAAGTCGACGCTATATATTCCTTCTAAAATTCTTGTCTAGCTTATTTAAAGATCTCCTTTTCCTTTTGCGTGTTGAATTGCTTCCTTGGTTCAATATTCTTCTTTACCCATTGATTCTGCGTAGGTTCTTGTCGAACTGCGTCATTTCCTATTTTAGCTCCTCTGCGAGTAACAATATTTATGTTTCATCCTTCATCCCTTGCTTCGGATGAGATCCACTAAACGTTCTAGTTGTTCTGGTTCCTCTTTTCCTAGATCTTTACTAGTAGTGTCAGACATTCTTCTGTGTCATGATCTGATGTGCTACAATACATACAGGTCGTTGGTGGAAGTGGACATTCCCTTGCATAATGTCCCGGTTGTTGACAATTGTGACATGTGACTGGTCCTCTACCTCATCCGAAACCTCCTCTGGCTCGTCCTCCTCCTTTGTAGCCTGCTCGATCTCCTCGTGGCGCATTATACTGAGGTGCTTGATTATACTACGCAGTATTGTACTCAGGCTATGTCGTATTATACTGTGGCTGCACGTTATTGTGCAGTGGCTGTGCAGTATTATATTGTTTTTGCACAGTGTTGTATGAATCTAGGACTTGATTAAACTGTGGCATTTCTTGCCCAGTCATCATTTCTTCATGTACTCTATATGCATCTGATGTCCTTTATCGCATAAACTCCATAGTTCTACAATCTTTGTCGTCGTGTCCCACTGGCTTGCAAAAGGTGCAATATAATTTCTTTGGGATTGTCTGGTATTTTTGCATCATCGTGCAATGATAAGGGTCGTGACCCAGTTTCTTGTAGATTTTTCACCACAGTCCTCCTGGAGGTAATGGATTTGGCATTCTTGTTTCCATATATTGTGCGAACGTTGGACATTCCTTCTTATGGTGTCCTTATGTTCTGCATGTGGTACACCAAACAACTTCTCGTTTGTCCTTGTTCTTATTCTAGTTTAGCTGAAACGTTAGATTCTTCAAATCCTCTTTCAGTTCTTCAATAGTTGGGTATGTCTATTGGTATTGGTTTTCTTCTAGTTGCAAGGTTGCCTACAGAGCCTCTGCCTGCATTTGAAATTTTTGTTGTCGTAAAGGGTATTTTAAGTGTGGGAGTATTGAGTTGACAAATAGGTGTCGATGCTGCATCTTAGTCATGAGGTATTTTAGCTTTCCCTTCAGTCGCTTGAATCTCTGATCAATATCCCATACAAACTCTCCTGGTTTTTGTCTTATTTTGATCATCTACTGATCCTCTGAGCTTGGCTTCTGGAACTCATTTATCAGTAACTTATTAATGTCTGTGAGTGTCCTTGTCGTCCCAGGGGCATTGTTTGTGTCTAGACTCATGTACCAGTATAGTGCGTGGTCTCTTAGCGTAATAGGTAGTTGCGCAAGTTTAGTATCTTCATCAGTGATTTGTTTTGATTCCCAAATCTTTTCACAAATGAAAAAATGTTTCTCAGGGTCTTCTGTTGCTTCTCCTCGAAATTATGGTAATATGATGGTGGGATTGTGTCCTACCATCCTGAATGTTGAACTACTACCTCTGCGCGGTGTAGAGACTTGACTAGTGCTACCTGAACTGGCTTCTCCAGTTGTTGTTCCTTGTGTAGATGTACTTCCTAATGTCTGACTGCTTCTGAACTTCGGTTGTCTAAACAGTAGTGTTATATTTGGTGTATTAGTTGCACATGGGTTTATGGGTTCCACACTGACATTAATATGGATAGGATGGCTTCCTTCTCCTCCTGCTCTTGGACCTCTTGTCTTCCTCTCATGTGTTTCACATAGGATTTCCTCAATTTGCTCCACATCCCAAAGCTCCTCTACCTCTTCCTCATCACTCACCAAACCTTCCCTTACGGTTATGGCTCTCTTCTTGGTATTCACCTTGTACTGGTAGGGTACTCCACTACGCGTCTTTCCCATTGACGCCAATATCCACTTGATCGGGTCATCTTACATCATGATTGGGTCCAAGGGTTCCTCCTTCTTGCCCTTATCCTTTCTTCCTTCCATTTCTTCTCTTTCTGTCAATGCTTCCCCCCTTCCCCCATGCACGTAGGGAAGTTTAGTTGTCTGATTCCATTTTCATTACACCTTTGTTATATAGAAGTATCTTAATATAAGTATACAGTGATCGAATGTACCTTCCTCGAGGTCTGCGTATAAATTCTTTCTCCGCTGCGCTGTATGACTTCGTTGTGTCAACTGCAAACTCTATTATAAACCCTGCCACAATACTGTCAAGCCAAAAGTCTATTGCGCGGGTGAATTTGTTGTTCACTTGTTGTAACTTCTCAAGTTGTACTAAGGTCCAATCTAACTGTCAGATCTGGTTCGTCGCGTGGTTATCCTTCAACCTTAGTATCCACTCCTTCAGTAGATGCGGAAAATCACAGAAAAATACTTCATACAAATCAGTAAACACGTGTTTCTCAAGATATTTGCAAGGTGTTATTCTAGGGTTTCTATTTTCTTTATGTGCAAACTCTATCTCTTTTGTTCTCAAACAACTTTTGATCTCTACTTTTGTGGGATTCCACGGTCTCACATTCCCTTCTAATGGTTCACTGGTCTCTGCCCTAACCTTTTCTTAATCTGCCTCCGACAAATGTTCGACTTATCTTATCTACTCAATCCTCTCTTGTTCCTACCAACAACAATGGAACCATTTGTTGGTTATATATTCTTCTATACCATCTGATGTATTGACCCAGGGTTCATATCTTTCGGGTTTCCAACAAATCCTCTAAAACTATCGGCCCTCCTAGTAAACCAGAAGGAAACACAGCACACAGAATATGCTACACAGTCTCACTCAAGATAGCTTTAATGGGTGGCTATAAGACTCAGGTGTTTACAGCCTAGGATTGAGTATGAAATATGAGAAATCGACCATTGAACCATTGTTAGAACTGGTAAATGAAACATACTATTATTCATGACTATGCAGTAACTTCAGCAGTTTGTTCTCTCAGTATCGCGACAATATTTAAACAAGCAATATAATAAGTCATTCACTCATTAAGCACAATGAATAACTACTGAAAAGAGGAAAAATATATGCATGCATTTATCAAATTACACAGATATTATTGTGGTTCGCCCCCTCCTAGGATACATCCACAAAGATTTGGCTCTTGGCTCTTTTATCATGATAGTTATGCATCTATAGCGTTGTGCACTTACAACTCTCCTCAAATGGGTAAGATATATATGAGGCAAACTAGATCGCACCAGGATCCTCAACCTGCGATCTAATCCTCAAGATCTACCTTCTCTCATCTCCTCTAGTTAAACAACTTACAAAACAGTTCATAGAGCAAAATATAAACCCGATTACTAACTAAATGGGAACAATTACAAAATCTGTGAACAACAACAACCTATAATACCTCAGTATCGGTATTTATATATCTTTGGCTCTTCAGCCATTACAATACATTACCAAAACCCTAATCCTACTGATGTTAGGTCATCCTCTCATGCGCGTGTTGTTATTCCTTTCATCTATCGCTTTCCTTGTGCCCACTTTCTTGCATGTGCATGTGTTGTGTTTCCTTCCAGTTGTTGCTTCGCTCTCTACATGTTTTCTTTCCCCACAATCATCCTTCTTTCCACTTCGGTCTACTGCCAACAGCTTTGAATGCTTTAAACTTCCCAAACGATTCAGACTTATGTTTGAGAAATGCTACCCAAGTCATTATTGTGTAATCATCAATGAGTAGCATGAAGTAATGATTACCTTCCAGAATTTGTGATTTTATTGTCCCATAGAGATCGATGTGAATGATTTCTAATGGTCTAGATGATGAATATTCCTTGGTTTTGAATTTTACTCTTGTTTGCTTCCCTTGTTGACAATGCTTACAAATTGAGTTTGAGGGCTTGATGATTTTTGGCATGCCTCTTACTGCCTATTTTTTACTAACATTAACACTACTACATATGGTGTTGAAATCCTATGGGGTGTTCCAACATTAAATTTTACTCTTGTTTGCTTCCCTTGTTGACAATGCTTACAAATTGAGTTTGAGGTCTTGATGATTTTTGGCATGCCTCTTACTGCCTATTTTTTACTAACATTAACACTACTACATATGGTGTTGAAATCCTATGGGGTGTTCCAACGTTACAGAAAAAATCCACCTTACCATCAAACATTACCCACTAAGTCTTAAAATTTTGTGATATTTTTCTTTGGCCCCCCGACGTTCGTCGGACATACAATGTAGCTTAGTATTCATTACAAATCTGACATGTATTCGACAGTTTTCAAAACTGTTGACATCACCATCATGACCCACCATTTCCCCATGGCTTGCCTCTGTGGCACCTACGTGGCACTTCCATGTCAGTATTGTTTTTTTCTCATGGGTGTGTTTGGCACCTAAATTGGCCTTAATTATGCTAGCTAGGGGGATAAAAATGTATCTCACGGGATTAGTATGCCTACGTTGTGTCGATCAAGATGTTAATTATGCCTCCTATGAGGGCTAAAAATATTTGGCACGGTCTAATTATGCCCACATTTTTTCGATCGAGATGTCAATTATGCCTGCTATGGAGGATAAAAATGTCTATTGTGGGATAATTATGCACTCTCTACCTCTAGATGTCAATTAAACTTGAATGAACAAGATATATGATTGTTAGGTATAGATATTAACGGATGAACATAGAATTTGGCATGTTGTGGGAAGGATAGACAGTACCTGACCCATATCAATTGTGCCACCAGATAGACGATGAGTGAATTTCAAGGCATATATTGGTTAATGTGACCACTAAAGTCATATGATGGATGGTCCTAACTGGTACTGTCATGTTCCAGAGTTACCCTTTGTATAACGAAGGGACGGTATTCCATGGCATAATAAGTAGCATGTTAATTGGTTAAGTCTATGTAATCTGAGTGCCCTAGGGGTTTCTCAGGACACTAAATCCATTTATGGATTCATAAATGCAAGTTAAACAACATAAAATTGTGATTTTGCCTAGATTTATATCAGCTATTCAAGTGAAAAATGGCAATTAAACGTAGAACGTTTAGACTACGCCACCATGGGGAAAACTTGGGAAGGATTCAGGTGGTCAGCTCATAGGTCACAATATTGCACCAATATGTGGATGGTGCCACCAGTTATAAAGAAGTAGGCCGCATAAATGTCCACAGTCCAAGAGGCCGTAAGAAAGAGAAAGGGGGAGTCTGCAGCAACACTGGGAGGACCAAAGCAAATGTAGAAATCTTGAGGGGAGGAATCAATGATGCAAAAAATTTCAAGGAAATGTGACAGTACAAGGAGATAGGAGATAAAGTAGTTCGTTAGAAGGAATATGTCCAGGTTGGTTGGTTTAAATGGGCGTTGAAGGTGTTTGACCCAGGTATATGATACCGCGACAGTTTCTTAGCAACAAGACCATAAAAATTGGTAAACATATACCTTTTTGGTATCAATCTTTTCCATCCCCACTGTAATATTTCACCTCAAACTCGTTCCCAATACTTCCACTGCTCTCTACCTGCCTAGTGGTGCATGCTCCATATCCATATTGTATTGCATATCTTCCATTGGACCCTTCGTTGCACTACCAATTTTGGAACCTATTGGCACTATAAGCTGCTTCAGTACCCGCCCATAATGTGCAGTTGGTGACTGGATAAAACACCCTTCTTAGTATCGTTTGTAGCGGATGATTGGGTACAACAAGTTGGACTGTGCCTCAAGTACTAAGCATCGCCTAAAAGTTGTAAGAATCATCTCAATGACCTTTGAATACATGTAAAGTTAGTTATGATCCACTTATGTAAGTGACCTATGGGTCACGGTGATCCCCACGAGGAAAATAATGTATAAGGTTGTAACAACTGGCTCGAGGACTTGTGAATACATGTAAATTTAGTTATGATCCACTTATGTAAGTGGCATATGGTTCATCGTGGTCCCCATGGGGAAGATAATATATAAGTTTGTAAGCAGAGAGATAACAAATTAGAGGCTTGTTAGAGATTCCTCAGGAGGAATCTTTGTAGACGATAAAATTGTAGAATTTGTATTACAGTCTGTCTAGTTTTGTAATGGAGACTGTATATGTGATGTGTATCATGTAAAGATCCTTCTATATTTATGAGGAATTAATGGAAGATTAGTAAAAAAAAATTACTCATACTTGTCTTATATGTGATGCTTGTTGTGATATTTAGTGATTATCTGCAATCTTTAAGTGATCTTTAATTCATCTCTTTAATAATTTCTGAATCTACCTACAATAAGTATTTATATTTCATGTTTTTTTATGAGACAAAAATCATTGTATTGATATTTCTAGTGGAAATTACATACACATTGATGAGATCCATTTTACTTTTAACGTTAGCAACCAGTGCGTTTATAGATTGCCTCTATAATATAATACTATGTCCTATGCTTATGACTTTAACTCTTACAATAATCCTTATACAGATCACTCTTTAAACAAGTAGTACCACAACTTCATATTGATGCTAAGGCAAAACCGTGAGAAAAACTATCTCTAACTTTACATAAACAAAAATTAAAACAAGACCAAAAATCCATTCATCAAAAAAGATGTAAGAGTATAAAATATGTAGAAGTATGGTCCTTATTCTCATGAACAAGTTAAAAAACCTCCTCCAAAATGAGTGCTTCCTTTGAAAGTTGATGAGATTTGCGGGTTGAATTCTCGATAGACATGAGCCAAGGACACCTCTTCAAAAACTATTTTATATGCACAAGGACACTCGAAAACTGATAATTTATATGCACAAAGATTCATGGCATTTTGATGAATCAAAGGATGGTGGGTTAGGAAATAAACCAAGGTTGGTTTTGCATTAATATTCATAAAATACTCTTTTGTGCAAATATAGCTAAGAGATGCATAGTAAAACCCTAGAAATGCAAAAAATGTTTGTAAAAAGTAACCCAATGTTGTATTATACCTTAGATTTGAGTTGTGCAAGTTGTTGGGGATGTGGTTAATCATTGTAGACGTTGTCATGTTGTTTATTTTGCAATTGAAAGTTTAAAAAGGGTGGTTGTGCAAAAGAGGCAAAGTTTGCCTTGTAATTTGTAAGGTTTAAATTGTAGTAAGTGAGTAAATGAAAATGCACGCTCAAGCTTCCATGTATCTCCAAAATTCGTTTAATAAGTTTTAAGATGGAGTTACATAAATGGTTAATTTACCTATGCATATAATGTTCAATTGAATAATTGGAGAGGTTTCTTTTGTGCACCTAAAATTGGGATTTCATGCAAAATTGAAGGGAAAACTGCCTCAGCCTTAAATGCACGCCCTGGTCTCAAATTTGAGCCAGCTTTGGTGGTTTATCTTGCATAAGTTGTAGTTTGTGATTTCTCACTTGTCTATAAACTTATATTGGCATTTTGAGACATAAACGTACCTGGTGTTCATAATGGATAATAATTGCATTGTAAAACCAAACTGCCAAATTGTTAAAGTTGACTATATTAAAGTGCACGCCCAAAGTTGGCTAAGGATCAATAATTTAGGATTTAAGTTGTAAATTGATCATTCCAATATGTATAACCTCTTTGTACAATTAATAGTGCATTTACACTCTAAAAATGATGATTTCTTGCACAAATATTCATGGCATTTTGATGAATCAGAGGATGGTGGGTTAGGAGATAAACCAAGGTCAGTTTTGCATTGAGAACCATAAAATACTCTTCTATGCAAACATAGCCAAGAGATGCATAGTAAAAACTTGGAAATGCAAAAATTGTTTGTAAAAAGTAACCCAATGTTGTATTATACCTTAGATTTCAATTGTGCAAGTTGTTGGGGATGTGGTTTATCATAGTAGACCTTTTCATGTTTTTTATTTTGCAATTGCAAGTTTAAAAAGGGTGTCTATGCAAAAGAGGCAAAGTTTTCCTTTTAATTTACAAGGTTTAAATTGTAGGAAGTGAGTAAATGAAAATGCACGCCAAATCTTCATTGTAGCTCCAAAGGTTGTTTTATAATTTTTAAGATGGAGTTACATAAATGGTAAATTTACCTATGCATATAATGTTCAATTGAAGAAAAAGAGAGGTTTCTTTCATGCACCTAGAATTGGGATTTCATGCAAAATTGAAGGGAAAACTGCCTCAGTCTCAAATGCACACCCTGGTCTCAAATTTGAGCCAACTTTGGTGGTTGATCTTGCATAAGTTGTAATTTGTGATTTCACACCTATCCATAAACTTATATTGGAATTTTGAGACATAAATGTACCTCATGTGCATAATGGATAATAATTGCATTGTAAAACCAAAGTGCCAAATTGTTAAAGTTGGCTATCTTAAAGTGCACGCCCAAAGTTGGCTAAGGATCAATCATTTATGATTTAAGTTGTAAATTGAGCATTCCAATATGTATAACATGTTTGTACAATTAATAGTGCATTTGCACTCTAAAAATGATGATTTCTTGCACAAAGATTCATGGCATTTTAATGAATCATAGGATGGTGGGTTAGGAGATAAACTAAGTTCAGTTTTGCATTAAGATTAATAAAATACTCTTATGTGAAAACATATCCAAGAGATGCATAGTAAAACCCTGAAAATTAAAAAATTGATTGTAAAAAGTAACCAAATGTTGTATTATACCTTAGATTTGAGTTGTGCAAGTTGTTGGGGATGTGGTTTATCATGGTAGACCTTGTCATGTTGTTTATTTCGCAATTGCAAGTTTAAAAAGGGTTCATGTGTAAAAGAAGTAAAGTTTTCCTTGTAATTTGCAAGGTTTAAACTGTAGTAAGTGAGTAAATGAAAATGCATGCCCAAGATTCCCTGTAGCTCCAAAATTTGTTTTATAAGTTTTAAGATGGAGTTACATAAATGGTAAATTTATCTATGCATATAATGTTCAATTGAAGAATAGGAGAGGTTTCTTTCATGCACCTAGAATTGGGATTTCATGTAAAATTGAAGGGAAAACTGCCTCAGCCTTAAATGCACGCCCTGGTCTCAAATTTGAGCCAACTTTGGTGGTTTATCTTGCATAAGTTGTAGTTTGTGATTTCACACTTATCTATAAACTTATATTGGCATTTTGAGACATAAACGTACCTGGTGTTCATAATGGATAATAATTGCATTGTAAAACCAAACTGCCAAATTGTTAAAGTTGAATATATTAAAGTGCATGCCCAAAGTTGGCTAAGGATCAATAATTTAGGATTTAAGTTGTAAATTGATCATTCCAATATGTATAACATGTTTGTACAATTATTAGTGCATTTACACTCGAAAAAGGATGATTTATTGCACAAATATTCATGGAATTTTTATGAATCAGAGGATGGTGGGTTAGGAGATAAACCTAGGTCAATTTTCATTAAGAGTCACAAAGACTCTTTTGTGCAAACATAGCCAAGAGATGCATAGTAAAACCCTAGAAATGCAAAAAATGTTTGTAAAAAGTAACCCAATGTTGTATTATAACTTAGATTTGAGTTGTTTAAGTTCATTGGGGATGTGGTTTATCATAGTATACCTTGTCTTGTTGTTTATTTTGCAATTGCAAGTCTAAAAAGGGTGCATGTGCAAAAGAGGCAAAGTTTGTCTTGTAATTTGCAAGGTTTAAATTGTAGTAAGTGAGTAAATGAAAATGCATGCCCAAGCTTCCATGTATCTCAAAAAGTTGTTTTATAAGTTTTAAGATGGAGTTATATAAATGGTCAGTTTACCTATGCATATAATATTCAATTGAAGAACAGGAGAGGTTTCTTTCATGCACCTAGAATTGGGATTTCATGTAAAATTTTAGGGAAAACTGCCTTAGCCTCAAATGCATGCCCTAGTCTCAAATTTGAGCCAACTTTGGTGGTTGGTCTTGCATAAGCTATAGTTTGTGATTTCACAACTGTCTATAAACTTATATTGGCCTTTTGAGACATAAACGTACCTGGTGTGCATAATGGATAATAATTGCATTGTAAAACTAAAGTGCCAATGGTGGAAACTTTTTTAAAAAAACCTATTATATGTTCATGGAAAAAGTTTATATTAATTAAGTGAAAAACATAAGTGTATGCATAACCATAATAATAGATTATGCTACAAGTTTTTTATTTTCAATGAAAATATGAAGATTTGTAGCCTAAATTTGTTCAAAACAAATAAAATATAGCCAAAATGGTGAAATTCCGCCTAAAAAAACATTGGTTCAAAGCAATGAATGTAGCATTCACTGTTGCAAGAAATCTCCCAGAACATCTTGATTCCTCAACAACCCTCAACATATGATCATTCTAATATTTATAACATGTTTAGTAGTGCATTTACACTCTAAAAGGGATGATTTCCATGCAGAAAGATTTACAACATTATGATGAATGATTGGATGGTGGGTTAAGAGGGAAACCAAGGTCAGTTTTTCATTTTTAGTCATAAAAGACTATAATTTTCATTTTCATTCATAAAAGACTTTGTTTTTCATGGTGGGTTATGAGGAAAACCAAGGTCAGTTTTTCATTTTCAGTTTTACATGCTAATATACAACTTGGTATACCATAATAATTAACAACAACTTACAACAAGAAGAAATGGAAATGAAAAATATCTTTTGAAATACATGACAAAAATTATACATGTTAATATACAACATGGTATACCACCTAGATGTTGAAAGAAGTAAAAAAAATAATACAAGTATTGAAAACATTTTATTTTCCTATATAAACTTACATGACTTCAATTGAAAATTCATGGTTTTCCCGAGAGTAGTTCCTATTAACTATTCATCCACATGTACTGAATATTCCCCCAAAAAAATTGGGATGCATAATCATTGATTTGAAAAAAAAAATAAGAAAACCTATTATATGTTCATGGAAAATGTTTATATTAATTAAGTAAAAATATAATTGTATGCATAACTATAATACTAGATGATGCTACAAGTTTTTTTATTTTCAATGAAAATGTGAAGATTTGTAGCTTGAATTTGTTCAAAACAAATAAAATATAGTAAAATTGGTGAAATCAATCTTAAAAAAAAACATTGGATCAAAGAAATGAATGTAGCATTGACCGTTGCAAGAAATCTCCCAAAACATCTTGATTCCTCAACAACCCTCAACATCTGATCATTCCAATATTTATAACATGTTTAGTAGTGCATTTACACTCCAAAAAGGATGATTTCTTTGCAGAAATATTCACAACATTATGATGAATGATTGGATGGTGGGTTATGAGGGAAACCAAGGTCAGTTTTTCATTTTCAATCATAACAGACTATGTTTTTCATTTTCAGTCATAAAAGACTGTGTTTTTCATGGTGGGTTATGAGGGGAACCAAGGTCAGTTTTACACACTAATATACAACTTGGTATACCACCTAGATGTTGGTATACCACAATAATTAACAACTTACAACAAGAATAAATGGCAATGGAAAATATATTTTGAAATGCATGGAAAAAAATCTACATGCTAATATACAACATGGTATACCATCGAGATGTTGAAAGAAGTAAAAAAATAACAAAAGTATTGAAAACATTTTATTTTCCTACATAAACTTACATGACTTCAATTGAAAATTCATGGTTTTCCCAAGAGTAGTTCATGTTAACTATTCATCAACATGTATTGAATATTCCCAAAAAAAATTGGGATGCATAATCATTGATTTGGAAACTTTTTTAAGAAAACCTATTATAGGTTATGGAAAATGTTTATATTAATTAAGTTAAAAATATAAGTGTATGCATAACTATAATAATAGATTATGCTACAAGTTTTTTATTTTCAATGAAAAAATGAAGATTTGTAGCCTAAATTTGTTCAAAATAAATAAAATATAGCCAAATTGGTGAAATTCCGCTTAAATTTTTTTTGTATCAAAGCAATGAATGTAGCATTGACCGCTGCAAGAAATCGCCCAAAACATCTTGATTCCTCAACGACCCTCAACATCTGATCATTCCAATATTTATAACATGTTTAGCAGTGCATTTACACTCCAAAAAGGATGATTTCTATGCAGAAATATTCACAACATTATGATGAATGATAGGATGATGGGTTATGAGGGAAACCAAGGTCAGTTTTTCATTTTCATTCATAAAAGACTTTGTTTTTCATGGTGGGTTATGAGTGAAACCAATGTCGGTTTTTCATTTTCAGTCAAAAAGACTCTATTGTGCAAAAAAGCTCTTATTATAAATTATTATTTATCAACAAAATTTAAAATTCTTTACAAAAATTGAGCATAGTACGTATAAAATATATATGAGTGGAAATATCAAATTCTGCATTGGCTTAAGTACATTGAAACCAAGAAATTATAAACAAAATCTCTTGCTAACATATCTTTCAGATGAATATTTCTTGTAATTATTATTTAGATAAACAGAACACACATTGGTCAAATAAGAGATGAGTCATTAGAGGAACAACATAAGTCATTTATATTAAAAACAAATATAATAAAGTATTAGGCTAAAAGCCTAGAACTATCAAAATTACAAAACATGTATAAATTGCATCCTCGGACACGGTACTTAAACTGAAAAATGACTAATATATAATGATCTAAGTCTATTTAAGCATCACACATTTCCTCATCTTCTCTAATGTAGACATTATGACAGCCAGAAGCAGATGAACTAACGCCTCCAACTCCATTATTCTCCTCGGCTTGGCATCTGGTACATTTTAGAACATGAGGATCATGTTTAATCCCCATTAAATCATTCATAATTATGTTCAAATTGTTCTCAACCATGAGTTGAAAGTCCACCATGGGTTGTTCATTCCTTGCAAGAGATTTAAACTTTGTATCCCTTGCTTCAGGAGCACTCTTAACTGAACGAGTATGAACTCCAGGAAATGTATCTATGGACCTTTTTGAAATAACCAGTGTTGCAAGAACAACAATTGCGGAATTTGTAACACTAGCAGTAGCTGCAGAAGCATTATCAGTCTTTGAATCAACTGCCTTTGTTTGGTAATTTGAGCCTTTCGTCACCATTAAACATGTGTAATCGTCATAATTCATAGCGCCCAATATCTCATTATATTTCAAATACAAAAGATGGATGAAATGACCCTTAAACGGATCATGAGCCAAATGACAAAATCTATATAAGTTTGAATCCTTCATTGGATTTCCAAAGTACAAGTTGATACTCTTCAATATGTGTGAATTATGACACAATTTGCTCCAACTGGTTGTATCAATCAATCAAATTATGAATATCATCAGTAAACCAGGATGGCGGTTTAATTACTTAATAATTATAATACTAAGGCTATACTAGTTGGAAAATCATTATGATTTACAATTAGTACGTTGTACTTTAGAAAACATTACGATTTGTAATAATTAATAAATTTGATTTTGTGATTTTGTCTAAAGTTTTATATTGTCATATTTAACACTTTGAAATTCCTAAAAAAAAACATGGCTAAATGTTTATGAATTTATTATTATTATTATTATTATTATTATTATTATATATAACTCATCAAAAAGTTATATTTTAAATTACAAAGTAAGCTTATTATTATTTTCTATATTTGTAATTTGAACTTATCTATATGGTTGTTGTGGAGGAGAGTGGGGAAGAGAGAAAAAGTATTTTTTGGGGGGGGAGAGATAAGAAGAGGAAGAAAAGGGGAAATAGTGAGTGAGCATACAAGAGATCAGAATGAGAGAGAGCGAGAGAGTGGTGGGATCAAGACATAGGAGCAGGGGGAGAGTGGGAGATAAGGGGAGAGAGTGAATGGGAGATAGAGAAATAGTATTTCTAGTGTCTAGGTCATGGTCTAGGTCTAGGTATAGGTCATGGCCTAGGTATAGGTCATGGTCTAGGTCATGGATGGAATGAATCCCATATACATATTACAAGGGGTAGGGAAGACTGAGGCACATGCTAACAATGTCGTTAAAAATGAAAAGACAATTGATCTTGTTGGCTCTCTACCTCTGTGTGCACATCATGGTCTAGGTGTAGGTACTCTAGGTCATGGCCTAGGTATAGGTCATGGTTTAATGCTGGTAGCTTTGCACTGTGATTTATTTGATGAGAAGATTTTTCAAACATTATTCATACAAATGAAGTAAGTTAAATTAATACTCATAATTGATATATGAGAGAATGTGTGAGTATGAGAGGGGGAGAAAGGAATACAGAGAGGGCATGGGTAGAGAGAGAGAGAGAGAGAGAGTAATACAAAGAAGGGGGGGTAGAGAGAGTGTGTGTGAGAGAGTTAGAGGGAGAGGGAGAGGTATAGACTAGTGAGATGGAAAGAGAGAGAAGAAGAGAGGTAGAAAGTGTGATATATACAAAGAAGTAAGTTAAATTACTCATAATTGATATATGAGAAAATGTGTGCATGTGAGAGGGAGAGAGAGGAAGACAGAGAGGGGGGTAGAGAGACAGTGTGTGTGTGTGAGATAGTGTGAGAGGGATAGAGAGAGGTCAAGAGTGAGATAGGAAGACAAAGATGGGGGGTAGAGAGAGTTAGTGTGAGAGTGTGAGAGGGAG
>ML779777.1:1988124-2008636 GCA_009831015.1 Picea engelmannii | reverse complement strand
GAGGGGGGGTAGAGAGAGTGTGTGAGAGAGCATGAGAGAGAGAGAGAGAGTAGTGAGATGGAGAGAGAGAAATATCATAAGAGAGGTTGAGAGTGTGATAAATACAAATGAAGTAAGTTAAATTACTCACAATTGATATATGAGGGAATTTATGATGTTAGAGGGAGAGAGAGGAAGACAGAAAGGGGTGTAGAGAGAGATGAAGACAAAGAGGGGGGTAGAGAGAGAGTGTAATAAAAAGAGTAGGGGGCAGGGTAGAGAGAGAGAGAGTGAGAGTGTGAGAGGGAGAGAGAGAGAGGTCGACAATAGTGAGATGGAGAGAGAGAGAGAGAGAGAGAAATAGCATACGAGAGGTCGAGCGTGTGATATATACAAATGAAGTAAGTTGAATTACTGACAATCAATATATGAGAGAATGTGTGATGTGAGAGGGAGATAGAGGATACAGATGGGTGTAGAGAGGTATGAAGACAGAGAGGGGGGTAGAGAGAGAGGAAGATAAAGAGTTTGAGACTAGTGATATGGAGAGAGAGAGAGAGAAGAAGAGAGGTCAAGAGGTTGAGAGTGTGATATATAGAAATGAAGTAAGTTAAATTACTCACAACTGATATATGAGAGAATGTGTGATGTGAGAGGGAGAGAGAGCAAGACATAGAGGGGGGTAGAGAGAGAGGAAGATAGAGAGGGGGTGTAGAGAGATAGTGTGTGAGAGTGTGAGATGGATAGAGAGAGGTATATAGATGTGAAATGGATCAAGACCGAGGCACGTGCTAATTGTGTCGTTAAACATGAAAAATATGGCTCAGCTTGTTTCCTCTCTCCCTCCCTCAGCTTGTTTTCTCCCTCTCCCCCTCTATGCATAAGAACCAACTACCTCCAATACAACTGGAGTAGACCCATCTATCCCTATAAGGCCCTCGCCTATACCTAACCCAACTTAAACTCGGCCTCGATGACCCCCACACCTAACCCTAGCTAAGCTCCTTATGATTGTACCTCTTCCTAGGTTTTTAACCACAACCCCTACACCTTCAACCTAGTGCTCTAACCATTGCCATATGCTTCAAAACACTTTCAATTCTAAGCCCACATGTCTCAATTGTTCACCATAGGGCTTGCATAATATTAATTGGACAAATCTTGAGAGACCATGCATGATCACAACCCCGATCATTGTTTCATGATTTAGATGTGTTAAACGAATTGTTGGACACATCGATCACACTAAGAAGGGGGGGTGAATCAGTGTGAGGGATATTTTTACACTTCTCAAAAAACTTTAGTTAGTAATCACCATTCACAACATCATTACTTATTACTTCCATTCATTCTTAGTTTCTTTCATGTGAATATATTTTAATGGCATGCATTAACAATAAAGAGATATGCACCATCATAGTAAAGAACACAAGGAACACCAAATACATGTATAAGTTTATTTTGTATTACAGACTACAATCCTTGGGTTTTATCAGCACCAAATGAAATAGAGCACCAACCCCAAGAGAGAACCAACTCTCAATGCAAGACCCAGCCTGCACATCTCAACACCAACCAATATGTGAGGAATCCAACCCTCAAGTAGAAGACCCAACTTGTAGACAAAAAGAAATATGTCAAATTGTACCAACAGTGTATACCAATACAAGTGCATCAACTATGCACAACCTGTCACAACAACTTGTCACCTCATCCTATCTCATCAATACCAACATCCAAATCTGAACTATAAATATGTAACATACATGGTGTATGTGATCACAGACATGCAAATGTTCCTTAACTTCAACAACAAGAAACTAGCATTTTCATCAAACTTTACTTTAGTCTCACATGACTAATTTTGGATTAGTCAACAACCTTAACTTGCAACAATCATAACTATGTAATTGTAATGAATAAAGATATAAAAATGATAAAAAAATGTTCTTGAATGTCTTTTCTGCAATTCCTCTAGGTTTCACTTCTTGGAACCTCCCAGAAAAGGAGTTATAGAAAAAATGGCATACCTTACTGAATTCTGGTTTATTCTAGAGAGAAAACTTGTAGAGAATTACTTGCATGGAATATTTGTTCTATGGATCTGAAAATGGTACACAACATACTACATACTATACTCTAACTAATACATTTTTTCTTACTAAATTTGGATATGTTATGAATATGTTATGGTGTTTTTACCCAAAACACTTGTTTTAGACTAGTTTCAGGACTAGCCACAAATCTTATTTTCCACGGAGTGTAACTCCAAAAATACAATGACCCACAAGTTGAAAGTTTTATCACAGTTACTTGGATATGTTGTCTCAATGGCATCCATATTTTTCTATCTGAATCATTGTAGAAAACAAGTTATTGTGAAAATGGTGAGATGACATGTAAATAACATACCTTAGAAAGCATCATCAAAAGACTTTATCCTCCCTTGAATTCCAGCCTTATTTACTTCACCTTCCCTCTGAAATTTTCCTTAGATCTCCTTTGGTTACCTCAGTCACTTGTATATATTCAATATTCTCAATGGATACTAATGGGAGACCCTTGCTCTCTTATTTATACGCTTCAAGTAGCTTCCTCTAGAAGTATCCACTTAACAACTTAACTTAAATACTTTGTCCACTTAACTTAACCACTTTCCACAAATAGTAAGTTCTCCACTCCTAGTTGCAACTGACTTTATTATTTAATTAATTTCTTTTTCAACCAATTTGACTTACCAATAAATAGTAAACTCACCACTTCTTGTTGCAACCACTTTATTATTTAAATAATTTCTCTTTGCAACCACTTTGACTACTTTATTATTTAAATAATTTATCTTTACTCACAACTTCTTGTTGCAACTAACTTTTCTATAATTAGTCAATTCATAACTTATTTTCCCTTAACTAACTTCTTGTTCACTTATCCACATTGTCCACTTAACCACTTAGTTCACTTAACCACTTTATCCGCAAATAGTAAACTCTCCAATTATAGTTGCAACTAATTTATGTTTAATTGTTTTATTGTTGCAACCACCTAGCCCGTGATTAACCACTTTGACTGGTCAACTTCTTCTAGGAGCTTCTAGAATAATTTGACTTATTTGACCTTCTAGAGGCTTCTAGATAACTCATGAGGGTTATCCAACTTCACATGGCCATAACTCTCTAACCATGAGGAGTTATGTGGCATTCCACATATCACCAGAAACGGCATGACATATACTATCCATATGGGATGGTTTCTCCTGCAAATTCACCAATATTCATTACATCATTCCTTAATCAAACTTGGGTTCTCTAACCACACTACTGGGCTACCTAACCATTTGGACTTCACAAAGCGTCTTTCACCATAAGGGGGCCACTTTGAGAACTTTATCCAAGAGAATATTCTCGTGAGGGATTTCACCATAAGGGGACCACTTTGGAGTTTATTCATTTGGTTATTCCTATCAACCATGACAAGACAATAATGACCAACCTTTACATCATCCTGTCTATACATCAATCCATGACAATACATCACTATGACACCACTTGACATCTTTGACATCAATTACATCTATGACAACATAGGCCATCAATCAATACATCAATGATACTATGACAAGACATCATCTCTTTAACATCAATCATTTGACATCAATGACAACATAATGCAACAATCTCCCCCTTTGGCATTGATGGAAATACCAACATTGATATCAACACCAATCATTAATGGAAACATGTATACATGGCATTGCTCTTCACCAATATTCATCTCAATCACATCAATGTGACTATCTCTCCCCCTTTGACATCAATGGTAAAGGGTAGTTCTCTCCTTGGGGTTGTTCCCCCTTACTAAACTCTCCTTGGGGTTGCTCCCCTTGTCTGGATTCCTTTGATCTTCCTCTAAATAATCTCTCCCCTTTTGAACAAAGGATATCACTCTGATGTAATGTTGAAGACATATCGCTCATGCTCCCCCTATGACCATCGTTCCCCTTGGAAACATGCCTCTGTGCTCTCTCTCCAAGTATCTAACTCTCCAAGCATCTATCTCTTTATCATGCATCTAATAAATATCTCCTTTTGGAATCATGGGAAGAAGAATGACTCCCCCTGTGGGTATGTCTCCCCCTATATTCTCTGCAAGATGAACAATATGCTACCACTAGAATCTTCTTTTGTTGTAAATGATACTGCTCAACCGGAACATAGATCAACTGCTCAAGAATGATATGTTCTTCCTATGACGATCATTTTCCATGCATCAAAATCATGTCACACCATACATCATGAAGAAAAAGATAAGTCAACAATGAATAGAGAATCATGAACAAAACATCAATCATGTACATCCTGTGCCATATTGTGTGCCAACCATGCACAACACCCATGTACATCAACCATGAACATCAATACCATACAATATACCATAAGATATCATCAATGGAGTGTATCAATCATATGTGAAGAACATGTGCCAATTGTGTACCAACCATATGCCTCTACCAACATGCCAACCATGTGCCTCAAACAAGTGTCATATCACTCATGATATGCCTCTACCATGAATGAAGTGCCACAGCCATGTATCTCAACCATAAATATATCAACCAAGCATCATAATGAGTGTCTCAACTATATCATCCCATACATCATGTACCAAATCAAATGCATCAACCATGCACCAAACCTCAACAAGATGAACTACAATCAAGATGTGTTCCCATACATGTATTCCATATCAACCATAAACCATGTGTTAATCATACTGTTAGAAAGTGCTTCTAACAATGTAACAAATATGTACCAATCATGCATAAACTATAGATCAAGCTATGATTCATCATTGATGTACAACATAACCACCTCATCAACTCATCAACTACATGTCCCAATATGTAGCTCAACCACATGCCAAATGCATGCACCAAGACATCCAACAAATATACCTCAAAAACCATTCACTACAACAAGTACTAAGCAGCCAATAGTACCTCTAAACATGTACTAAGAGTGTCCCTCAATAGATCAATGATATGTGTCTAGCTAGCATCACATCAACATGAATTGTCCCATAAACAACATGTTATAACATCATTGTCATAACCAACATTGTTCCTCAACAGTAAATGTCTTGGGTTAGTACCATGCCTCCAAGATAGACTTTCAACACTCAACCATATGTCATCACCATACATACATCAAATACACATGCGAACATATAATCATGAAAACCTATAAGAAACCATGTCAGACCCTGCAAAACAGAGTTATGCCATCAAACCATGTTGCAATTCATATGCATAGCCTTATTTTCCAAGGCTTTTACCACAAGTACGTGGCCCATTCTACAAACATMTCGCATATGTATTTGACCTTTATATAGTTCACCTCACATATGTACGCAACTTCTCCCACAGGAGCCCACGTATGTGTCAGGAAAAACCAATCTTGAGCTTGCCTCATGGTTGTCATTCTGTTCTGGTTGTTCAATCTTCTTCAYCCACTTCTTAAGGTGTCCTAGCTTATCAAAACTTGATCTTTGAGCTTCCATATTTTCAAAATTGTCTCCCTTCCTAGCTTCATGTGTTCTTCTTGCCATGCTATATGAAGCACTCCTCATGGATTGTCTTCTTGTGTTCCAGCAATCCTGGGATTTGTGGCCAAACCCACTATAGTTGTAGCATCTCATGGTGTGACAATGAGCAGCAATGTGTCCCAGTTGACTACATCTCCAACACCTTAGAGTGTTATGAATCCTTCCATTATCTTTCCTTGGATAATGTCTACAATTCAAATCTTTGCGACCATATTCATTACATGAGTAGCAGTGACCATGAAAAACATTTTCATACCTTTTCTTTGGTGTTCATATTGAAGGTGTCTCTCTTCTGAATTTGCTTTGAGGTGTAAATATGGCTTCTTGATGTATTCCTTGCTTTGTTCTTTTGAAATTTTCCTTTCTTTGTGTATATGGTTGACTTGCAACATTATATTCCACCTTTTGAGAATGAAGGACTTACCTCATGCTTCTTAGAAGTTCTAGCTTCAAGATGTATAGCTTCATTGTTGTATCCAAGACCTGATTTATCATTTGGAGATTTTTGTCTATCTAGGATCGCATCCAATATTTTTGAGTTGTTCATGAACTTGATGTGAGTGTTTGACTTCTCTACTTTATTTCTAAGATCAAAAACTTCATCTTCCAACTTATGGCATGACTCTTCCTTTTCATTTACTTGATTCTTAAATAGTTCCTCTATTCTTTTGGTTTCTTTAAATTTGGTCTTAAGATTGACATTAACTTCAATACTTTTCCTAAGCTCATCATCTACCTTCTTCTTTTCTTCTATTTCATTCTTTAGTATTTTGATCTCTTCTTCTTTTTATTATAATTGAGTCTTTTTACTTTCTTCTTGTTGTTTGAGCATTTTCTTTAGTGCCATGGTATATCTTGGGTACTTTTCTAGGACTTCCTTGGTGTATTTTTAAAGATCCTCAAAAGCAATTGAGTAATTTCTTATTTCACTGCTAACATCATCTAACTCAGATAAAAATTTATCTTTAAGCTTCAACAAATCTTCCTCTTCATCTATAGGATAAATGTCATTTGATTCTACACAAACTACTTCTAGATTTTCTTCTTCACTTGTAGAGAAACATTCAACATCATCACACTTAGAATTATTGCAATTAGAGGATTTTGGAGAGTCTTTAACTTCATTGTTCTTGATGGAATTGTCTTCAATATCTTCTTTTTTTTCTTGATATGTCTTCTCTAGTTTCAGCCATAGATCCTTGGCAGAAGTACATTGTCCCATTCTTTATTTGACAAAACTTGAGAGTCCATTGAAAATGGTCTTGAGAGCCAATGCATCATTCTTCTTTTCTTTCTTTTGAGATTCAAACTTTGACTTATTCTTCAAGGGAACTAATCCACCAATAGTTTCTTTCCAAACACCTGCTCCTTTTGCTTTCAAATACCCTTTCATTTCTATTCTCCATGCTCAATAATTTTTCTCATCAAAGATTGGAACTTCATCATCCATTTGTGTGTCCATGGATCTCCTCCAAGCTTATTAAGGCTTATAGTGAAGGCTTGCTCTAATACTAAGTGTTGGATTGTTATAGCAAGATTTGCCTCACCCTATGCAATCTTGCATAGAAGGCCTTTTTCAATTTACCTATGCAGACTTGTCATCCATTTTTGCAAATCCCAGAGATAAAAATACATTTTTTCCACATGTACGCACCTTGCCTACTATACATCATGTGTATATGCAGGTTGCACCACTACAGCCCGCGTACATCAAGATTTTTGCCCAAAAATGAAAAATGGTGTTGAGTTTCCATGTCATGACAGGAGATCAATGATCCTTGGCCTTCCATATACTAGAAACATTCCGACTCGGCCCTTCAGTTCCATTTGAAGGCTATAAATGGGCCAATTCCAAGCTATGGAAAAGGATAAAGAATTCAACTTTGAGAGCAAAGTTACTCTGGAGAAATTATTCACTTCATATTGAGTCTGTATCCCTTTGTCCTTTAAGTCTGAACACAGTGTTCAGCCCCCAAGCTCTTCCATTATTGATTGAGAACTTCATTTTCTCTCTTCTATGATCTTGCCTTTGGTGGAGGATTGAAATGGAGGAGGCCCGGTTGGAAGGAACTTAGTTTCCCGGTTCTGAACCATGCTGACATGGAAGTCTGTAACTTTTTCACTTCTATTGACCATATATTAATAGAAATACTCTTTTCCCGTCCAATTGATATCTTTCAAATATTTGAATTATTATTCCATGGGTGTATTTGTTATGTATATTAATTGATTATGCTATTGAATGTGCCAACATCATATATTATCACCATATGCTTTCTTTGCTTGGTTGTTGAGGACTAGTTGCAGGTATATTGCTTTGGGTCAAGTGCTCAACGATGGACTTCATCGAACATCTGGATGAGGTAGGCCTTTTATCTTGTCTTGCTAGCATACTTGTTTATATAGCATACTTGATAATAGAGTTGATTTTTGCAGTCATTTCCATCTGTTGTGGTTTTCCCCTAGCCATAGAGATATTTTCCTCGTAACAGAATTGGCGACCATGCTGGGGATTAAATCTTCTTTCTTAGGGTTTGGAGTGTTTTTATCCTTAGATTTCTCTCGTTCATATTGTTTTTCTTGTTGTATCATTGCTTGATATCCTCTCTTCACTCTGGGTCTAAGTCTTTCATCCTTCTCCTTTTCCTAGCTGTGTCTTTGAAACATATACATGGGTTTTTTCTTGACAGTCGTGTATATATGTGTGTTGTCCTTCTGCAAGCTGCGTACATACACGTTGTTTCCTGGAACAGTCACGTACATCAACCTCTTTTGCTTGTTTGCTAGGTTTGGTGGTTGTTGGGTAGGTTTTGATGATTGTTGAGTCTTCTTGGGTCTCTGTAGTGACTGCGAAGTGTCTGTGGGATGACAGGAAACCTGTCTTTGGTTAAATTTTTGGGTGGAGTGTTTCTCATCATCTTTTCATTTTGATTGTCCTTTTACATTGGGTTGGGTCTTGTGCTCTTTGGTATCCTACTTGAGTTGTCTCTTCCTATACACAGTAGATTCTATATATCAAGTTGTTGTCCAGTCCATGCATTTTCATTTTTCTTATATTGAAAATACAAAAATATTAGGCATTTTGCATTGATTGGAATTTTGATCTTTTTAGTCTTTGTCATTTAGCTTAGTGCATGTAAAGAAAGATTTCATTTTTATTCAGAATTGCAGAGTTGAAATTGAAAATTGCATTTGTTTTAAGAAGCATATCATTCATTGAAAATTGAAGTTAGGACTTTGCATTGTATTCATATTTAGTTTACTTGTTGAGTCATAAGATCATGAGTTTCACTACCATACCTTTTTTGAGTAAGCACGACCATTAAAATTAACGCTATAATTTAAAATTGATTAGTTACAATTTTATTTTCTAGGGTGCACAAACTAGCTTAGGATTTAGTGCCTTGGGATAGGATTTTGTGAGTAAATTTCTCTAAGGCTATTAAATCAACATATGTGTCTGACTAAGGGAGTGGAGAAATCCATTGTATAATTGGTAATATCAGGAGGCTCTACTTACACCGGAGTTAATCACGAGGTCACACGAGGTTGGTTGAAGGGATATCCCCATGATACCTTCTTAGCATCAAAGATATTTCTAGGGATCTATTTGTATCTGGGGATCTTGCTAATGCCCTTACCTCCATGAGAGGCAGTGATTTCAAGGTTTTGAGCTTTTCTACCTTTCCCATATGGTGGACCTGACTTACGACTGCTCGCCTGTGCATCGTTTATACATTGGTTGCTTAGTTTATTGGCTTAGGTACCACATAGGTTACTTGCAGGGGCTATTCTGCAGGTACCCTGGGTCAGATAAGGGTCGGACAACACACAACCTTTATGGAGGATTACCTCTTTGGGGGGATCTAACCGACTGGTTGCTAAGCCCATGAGGGCCCTTATAACTGATTATGTTACCTCTGATATTTAGCAGGGACTCTCAGGCCCCTCTTGGGCGAGACATGCCTTCTTTAGGGAGGGAGGCCCCTTTCAGCCACTTTATCCTGTTTGTGTGTGTGTGTTGTTCATTTGATTATTTTTGGTGTGCTCTTTGATTACTAGTTGGCCTTAGGATTTATTTTTTTGTATCTTGAGTCTTAAGTCATTGTGGACTCGGACCAGCCTCCCCACCAGTCCCACTACTTGTTACAGTTACCACCAGATTTCGAGTCTTTTCCTTCTAAAAGGCGTAGATTTATTAGACTTGGTACACACACCTCCACTTTTCAGACTTGTGATTCTACAAGGATGAGTATTGAACTGAGTCATCAGAATACTGGGATCCCTTCAACTCCCACACCTACTATAGTTAATGGCACCCCTTCGACTCTTGCAACCACAATGGTTGTAGTGTCAGAGGCACCTATCATCACTACTGCATGTCCTACAGTGAATTCTCAATCTATTTCCTCAAACCCATTTGGGTCTCTTGGTCACTCACCGGGTTATAATGTTCAGTCCATCCCTATGGCCTCTAGTCCTTTTTCCTATGGTATGTTGAATTTTACTTTGCAGTTTTCAAACTCCATCCCAGTTGTTGGCCCTAATGCTACCATTGGACTTGGGGGCACAACCCCTCATTATACTCCATTTTCATTTGGTGGTTCTCAAATCCCTCAAACGAATCCTACTATGGGAGGAATTCCCTCTTTTAACCACGGGTTTAATCCTCTTTCTTATGGGTGGAGCAACCAACCTAGAAGACAAGCTTCTGCTCAAGTTTCATCCTATACCCTCACCTCCTCAGTGTTGATTCTGACCAACACGTTTAGCATGAAGAATCCATCTCTATCCTCTGGATTCACACCCGAAGGAGGTCAGTTTCACACCTTGGGAAACCCCCAACCCGAGGCCACTATGGTTGGGGGAAATTTTTATAACCCCCATCAGAACATTCCTACTGGAATGATGCCCAACCAACCTCTTATGAATCATTCTGGAGGAGGGGTATTACAATCCTGGACAAGGCCATGGTGCTTACCAGAACCCTGGATGGGTTGTAGTTCCTCAAACACAATCTTTCCAGGGATCCTGGGGCTATATGTCGCAACCCCGTCTCCCTTTCCTGGCCACACTTAATTTTCCAGACTTGTCTAAGTTGATGAATGACCCTATTTTTCATGATCCTACATGGCCCCCCATCCCCACTAAGCTTCCCTCGGACATTCTGAAATTCGAAGGTAAGAATGGTGAGGATCCTGATGATCACATGACCACCTTTCACCTATGGTGCTCTTCGAATTCCCTTAATGATGATTCCATTTAGTTAATATTATTTCAACGCACCCTCATTGGGATTGCTGTGAAATGGTGTATCAAGCTACCTAGTACCTAGGGGGGCATACGGGACCTTTAGTCAGATGGTGTTAGTCTTCCTTAACCACTTCCAATTGTTAGTTTGTTACGATGATGGCCTAGAAATTCTATCGACTTTACGCCAGGACACGGCCACTCATATCTCGGATCACATACAGGAGTGGCGTATATGGAAGAGGTGGATTAAGACCTCCATACCCTCTGCCTTCCTTTTAGAATGGTTCCTTAAGTCTTTGCATCCTCCTATCTCGAAGGATGTTGCTACATCTGCGGTTACAACTGAGGAAGAAGAAATATTCAAAGCCCAACAGTTAGATCTTATATATGCTCAGTCTGGGATGTTATACCACATTCTTCCAGACGCACCGAGGTCAACCTATGACCCTGGAAAAAATCTCAGACCTCATGTTGATGGAATTGTAGGCTCCGCCAACGTGAAATCCGCAGACTCGGTGACAAGCCATTTGAAATATTTGTCTCTAAACTAGTCTACAGGAGGGCTAGCATCATCTGTGTCTTCCAATCCCACTCAGTCGGCGAATGTACATTCTGTACAATCGTCGACTGGCCCAAATGGTAACCAACAACTAGGAAGGAATAAGAAGAAAGGACGTGATAATAATCATAAGGGTGAGGAAAATAATAATAAACCCAAGGAAAATGGTAATAATGAGAAGACGAATAATAATGTTGGAGAGGGCAAGAAAGAAATGCATAAGGTGAAATTTCCCTGTAAGATTTGTATAGATGATCATCTTACTCATTTATGCCCCAAACTTGTGGAAGCTATGAGGCTCTTATCTCTACCGCCCGCCATGTTGATGAATCATTTCCCACATAACCAACACATGGCCTTGAGCTCCTCTAATGCCGTAAATGTGATCGGTGGGAGTCAAAACCCATCGTCACAAGACGGTGACCATTTGTATATCAATATGGTCAATTCTTAGGTTAATGTAGCCACTCGGTCTCGCGATTATAGTTCTTCACGGACTATACCTGCTCTAGAATCTCCTCCTCCTCCCCTGGAGATGACTTTACAGATCTAAAAACCAAAGCCACCACCTCGTATTCCGAAAGGATTACTTAAGTGATCTACCCACAATCCAAATGCTAGAGTCACCTAGAATTACTCTATTGTTGAGGACCTGGGTCAAACCCCTTGTGCGATGTCAAATCTAGAGGTACTCCAGACATGTCCTTTATAGAGGAATGCCTTGCTATCTGCATTAGGAGCTCTAGACCCCAGTGGCTCAAAAGTTATCAAGTTTGGCGTCACGGATGTGAATATTCGCTTGCCTTACCATGTGGCATTCCAAATCCACGTGCGGTACTCAAAGTATACCATTAAACATGCATTTTTTTATGAAGGCATTGCTACATGTGTGATGTCCCTAATATGTTGGAAATCTCTCAGATCTCTGAATCTTTCTCAATCGTTGACCATGTCGACTTCTTTTGACGGTCATTCCTTCCGCCCTCACGGTATTCTTCCTGCCTTTTCAGTCTAGTTAGGTGGGAAGACGGTAGAGGTGGATGTTGAGGTAGTTGATGCGCCTCTTGATTATAACTTGTTACTAGGACACAATTGGAATTATGTTATGACTGTCGTTGTATCGTCCGTCTTCCGCACTCTTTTCTTTCCACTCAATGGGAAGATCATGACAATCGACCAGTTATCCTTTGTGTATGCTCGTCCCAATGCATCAGTTGGACCGTCGATCCCTGTGGTCAACAATTCTCAGTTGGAAACTGATAATATCAGTGTCGGAATGTATTCATCCCTTATGGGTACCTTCGACTTCATGGAACCAATTCACTATGTTTATGTCGTGTCTAGTAGGCCTGTGTATGCACTTCCTATTTTAACGATCCTTGGACCCTACCTTCCTCGAATTCATCTTGTGAAGGTAATTCGCATGTTGGAATGGCCATGCCACTATCGGTAGTGGAGATTATGTATCAACCTGTTCTTGACTCTTCCGCTGATCCCGATCCTATTACCTCACCAACGGACGAGAAGGATCATGTTCTTAAGCCTGTGTGGGCCACTTCATTTTATTTCTCACGTGACTACCTTGATGAGACTTTTCCCTTGAATGAAGCCATCATTGAAGCCATGAATGGTTCTGACAAACCTTGGGATGATATGCATAATCTCTCTTATTTTCTCCCAGAGCTTGCTAGAATCGAACAAGATGACTTTCGATCTATTTTGAGCGAGATAGTCGGTCACGCCGTATTTCCAATTGATATGCACGATATTTATGCCGAAGGAAATATGGCGAGTATCTCTCCTACCATCACGATCGATATCTCTCGTACCCTTGGAAAGTTTGAAAACGTACATATTAGTGCGGATTGTTCGCCAGAAGAAATCTTGATCTACACCGAACTCTTCAAGGAATTCTGAGATGTATTTGCTTAGTCATATGAAGAGATGCCAAGAATTGACCCTCGTATTGTCGAGCATGAGATTAGAAATTATTTAAATGCTAAACTTGTTTAACAACATCCTAGAGTTGTCAATCCCTGGAAGGCCCTTGCTATTAAGCCAAAGGTAGAGAAACTACTCAATGTTGGCTTTATCTACCCAATTCCCTTGACTGAATGGGTATCCAATCCCATTCCTGTGAATAAGAAGAAAGGAATCATTCATGTATGCATGAAATTTCGTGACCTGAAAAAAGCATGTCCTAAGGACAACTTCCTGACACCTTTCATCGATGATATTCTCGACAAGTGTGTGGGAAGCAAAGTGTTTTCTTTCATGGATGGATTTTCAGGGTATAACCAAATTCAAATCAAACCCGAGGATCTACACAAGACAGAATTTATTTGTCCTTGGGGTACTTTCTCATACCAGATGATGCCTTTCGGCCTTAAAAACGTTGGAGCAACCTTCCAACGTGTTATGACCTTCGTATTCCATGATCTTAAGCATATAGTCGAAGATTATCTTCACAATCTTGTTGCTCACTCTCATAAGAGAGTGGATCACTCTAATCACCTTCGACTAGCTTTTGAAATATGTCGTTATTATAGAATCCGGTTGAACCCTCACAAGTGCATCTTTTGTGTTAGTTCTAGTCGTCTTTTGGGATTTCTAGTTTCTGAGACCATGATCGTGGTAGATCTGTTAAAGGTTGAGGCAATACTTCAGTTTCCTACCCCACGCACTATTCGAAAACTTCAAGGTTTACAGGGGAAAGCTAACATTTTACGTCAATTTATAGTAAACTATGCCAATATCACTAAGGGTTTCATGTGTCTTTTGAAGAAGGACACCCCTTTTATCTAGGATGAGTGAGCCTAGGAGTCTTTCAATGCTTTGAAGAAATCCTTGGTATCGAAACCTCTATTGAAGTCTCCTGAATACAGTAGGGATTAATTGCTTTATGTCGTTGTGTCCGAAGAGACGATTGCTATGGTTTTGGTTCAGTAGGATGATGAGCTTCATGGTCATGTCATCTACTATCTTAGTTGAAACTTAGTCGGTCCTGAGCTCAAATATTCTCACGTTGAAAATCTATCTTTGGTTTTCGTTCACGCAGTCCAACATTTGCGCCATTATATATTGCTTTGAAAGACTACTGTGGTTGTTGATGTCAATCCATTTCAATATTTCCTTAATAGGCATATCATAGGGGAGAAATATAATAAATGGATTGTCATTTGACAATATTTTGATCTCGATTTCACTTTTGTAAAATCCAAGAAATCACTAGACTTCGCGGAGTTAATATCCGACTTTCCATGATTATATGAGCATGTTATCCATGTTGATTCGTTTGTGGATGAACACATTTTCCTTGTCTCATCATTCGAACCCTGGTATGGAGACATTGTTCTCTATCTTCAAACTTTGAATTTCCCTCAGCATCTCTCGCAAGATGACCAACGGCGTGTATGGTACAAAGCTAAGAATTACACTATCGTCGGTGACACTTTGTATCACCAAGGAATAGACAATATCATATTTCATTGTTTAACTCACGAGGAAGCCGAGTTAGTTCTAAATGACTACCACAGTGCGGCTTGTGGTGGTCATCTATCTGGGCTTACGACAGCCTAGAAAATTTTGCGAGCCGGTTATTTCTGGCCATCTATCTTTAAATATTGTGTTGAAGTGGTTAAGAAGTGTCACCCCTGCTAGGTGTTCACTCGGAAAATGCACTCGCATCCAGCCCCTCTTCACCCAGTCATTATCGTCGGTCCCTTCACCAAGTGGGGGGTGGACTTCGTGGATTGCAACCCAACTTTGGTTGGGGGGCATCAGCACATTATCGTGGTCGTCGGCTACTTTACTAAGTGGGTTGAGGCCATGCCTATAGTTAAATCTGACAGGAATATTATCGCCTTCTTCGTATTCAATCAAATTATCGCCAAATTCGGTATCCCGAGTGAGATTGTCACTGATCATGGCAGTCACTTTCAAAACGAAATGATGGAAGAGCTAGCATCCAACCTAGGGTTTAATCATTTTTATTCTTCCCCTTACTACCCCCAGGAAAATGGACAGGTAGAGGCCATCAACAAGTCCCTCAAGATCATTTTGCAGAAAATTGTCAGCCAGAGTAAATCTAACTAGCATATTATGCTATATCCCGCACTCCGGGCATATCGAACCTCGATCAAGACTGCCACCAGATTTTACCCTTTCCAGTTAGTACACGGTGTGGAGTCGATATTACCTATTTAATGTGAAATCCCTTCTCTCTAGTTGGCAATTGGGATCCTCCCTGACACTTTCGATCTCGAGCGACACCTTGTACACCTAGAGAGTCTTGATGAGCAGTGTCGAGACTCCTCTATGGCTATCGATTCAAATAGAAGACATGTCAAAGTCCAGTACAATAATTCTGTCTATCCTTAGTTGTACACTAAGGGTGACTTGGTCCTTTTATATGATCAATCCAAAGAACCGTTGGGGGCAGGCAAGTTTAAACCCATGTGGCACGGTCCCTATATCGTGCGATGTGTCTTAGAAAAAGGAGCCTATGAGTTAGAAGGTTGTGAAGGGAATATGTTGGTTGAGCCCAGGAATGGGCTCTACTTGAAAATATATTACGCTTGATCCCCAAGCTTGGGCGTAAGTCTTTATATACTAATGTAATTTAGTGTACATATCTTTTCCCTTTCTTTTTGTCTTCAACTTGCTTATCGATTTTTCCCTTGGTTGGCAGATGTCAACGGATTCTTCGGTTTACTTAGGATTCACAGACGGAGCCAGTCGTCATACACGGAACTTGGCTTCCACCGTTTGGGTGGTTTACTCACCCGAGGTTCTATTGGTGTCTTCAGGTGGTGTATGCCTAGGGCCATCCACGAATAATGTGGTTGAATATAACGTCATTATAGAACTTTTGCGCAATGCTATCTCACATGGTATTCTCTCTTTAGATATTCTCCTGGATTCCCAGTTAGTAGTATTTCAATCGAACGGTAGTTACCGCGTGCATGATCCTACTTTACTCCGACGATTCCTATGGGTACGTCTTTTAGAATGACAGTTTGATTTTATTATTTATTATCACATACCTAGGAGTTCTAATTATGTATCTGATGCTTATGCTAATTTCATTTTAGATTGGAATTTGGCACATGACTAAAGCAAAGAAAACCATCTCATCAATGTACACATTGTAATATAAGTAAAGTCGAAGATCCCTGTTTTATATATATTTCCAAAAATGTGGTGTTTATAGTACAAAAATTGGGGCCAACACCCTCAATACACATATACATCTGATAATACAAGATCCACGACATCTACTCATGTGGTGCTGGATGTGTATCATGATAACAAACTACGGAATTTGTGAGACATCGAAAGAGTCGCACCCAAGCTCTAGGAACACCAACTACTTGTCATTTCATGGCCTCTCGTAGATCCTCTACCTGAACCATCGAAATCCTATGTGTCAAATGAGACAGGTTTCCCTGCACATTTTGAAGGATTATCTCTGCTTCTCATCCTGCCACCTCATCTCCCCAGTGCCTCCGATGATGTCATGGAAGCTCATCCAGTCTATGTCACACAAGTGTCTAGTTATTACTTAAGCATCATCCAAAAATATTTGTGTTTTCCTATACAAAAATACAAAAAAATGAAATATTTAAAAACATTTGACATACCTATGTCTCCATAGGTTGTCTCTGGTGGCAGTGACATGTCAGGGTCCCCTTTGAAGTTGATCCCTGTATAGGGGTATTCATCCAAATCAATGACCTGTCACCTCCACCAGTAAAATAAATCATTGTTGTAGGGTGTGGGAACCCTACCTCCTCCATGTCATCCCATTACCTCGGTCCATCGTTCCATGGTTGGATCGTGAGGTCCTATAGGAATTATCTCGACTCTAGGTCCCAAACCTAGAACCCGCTCGAAGAAAAAGCTGCATAAGATAGAGGCAAACCCAAATTTCCTCTTGTCACCCTGTTTGCACTATGTCAACTGGCTCTTCATATTAGCCAGCAATGAGGTACACCAATCGTATATCATGGGTCTCAAGCACTCTACAGAATATAAAATGAGTGGCCTTGATGCCTGGTGCAATGAATTCGATCTTGTGATCATGGTCAAAATGAGGACAACAATCTTGAGGTTGAGATTTTTTATCGCTCGGATGGGGAGTTGACTTCCGACCTTCTCAGTCCCTACTACACAGTGAGCATCTATGTACTCCTCTATATTCATGCTGCTCCCAACTCCCTGGGCTTTGAGGTTCACCACCTCACCCCAGCGAGACAACCCAATCAAAAATTATATATCCTCGACTTCAATCCTCAGTGGTTTCCCATCGATATTGTTGGCACAGGGGAAGACCCAAGGTTCAATGCTACAACAGCGCACCAAAAAAACCCTAACTACTAGCCCTTTCGGAAACACTTGCGAAGCATATGAAGTCTCACCCGAGGTAGAGGCAGGGGTGGTTGCAAGACTCAAGTGTCTGCTACCTTAGCTGGGAAACAGATCTGTGATTATAATACTTAACAGAGCACTTAGCATCAATAGTTCATCAATATTCAACCAACAAATATTGTGTAGATAGAACAGAGCATCACATCATTCACTCAAATATGAGGTATTTAAGCATTCTATCATGAACATGCAAGTTATATTTAGCAGATTAAGAACTAAGCATATTCATGTGGATCAGATCTAACATTCTTACACATCATTAGCACAAAGCATGAACAGATGTATCTATCTCTATCAAAGCACTTAGAAAGAGAGTCATAAGCACATTAAGACAAGAAAAAAGAATAACAATACAGTGTTTACATGGTTCACCCCCACCCTGGGGATACATCCACCAACTCTTCTTATTTATTGTCTTCAGTTAATCGGTTACAAGCACAGAGCCTCAAAACCCTTACTCTGCACAGGACAAAAGATCTGCGTAGCTCGCTAGATCCTTCTTCCTTGTGTTCAGGCACTAAGCCTTCCACAATATTTCTACAGTGACTTGCACTTAACTCTCCAAGTCTCACACAGTTTGCACAAAGCCTTACAATTCCTGATCACACAGATCCAACTCCTGGCACTTAGCCCACTTGCATACTAACATCACATAGATGCCTTCGTTCTCTTATTTTTCTTTTACATTGCCTATACATCTATTTATACATACAAAGTAGGCCTAAACATGCGTAAACCCATGGGTCAACATCCCATTCCCGTTACATATTCCCATATCCCAAAAAGGACCCAAAAAGGGGTCGAGGTCTCGCGATCTCTGCTTCATCTTGCGCTCCTCCTTCGACAGGATGTCGAAGTCCAAAAATAGGTCAAACTTGACCAAATATCAACAAAACCTGGTCAAGGGCCAATAGGCCCCCAACACTCACCTGTGACTTGTCCTGAGTCACTATGATGTAGGAAGTTCTGCTTCGAAGGCTTCGAGCTTGGCTCAAACTGCTTCAACTTGCTATTGTGCTACATGCTCTTTTTCAGCAAATTCTTGAATGACTACATCATTCACAGGTCCTTCCAGGCGTTGTTATGTCATGGTGCTAACCTGCTCCAATTCTTCTCCCTGGCCTTCCACCTCTGTAAACAACTGATAGGCCTTATCTTGTACCATTTGGATTTTTTGAGTTATCTCCATAACTCTGCTCTGGATATTATGGATTTGTTGTTGGGTGGTTCGTTGCTCTTGAGATCTCTTCATTCTCTCCACAACTGATAGAGACTTTAGCTGCGCCTGTATTTTTTTTGCGTGTTGCTTCACTTCCTGGAGCTGCGACTCTAGTGCCTGCAACTCTGGGTTCTCGGTAAGTTTCTCATATGTCTGGGCACTACGATTAGTGAATTGTTTGCATTCTAAGGTAAGGGCCTTTAGTCTGTCAACTGTGCTGCGAGCAGTGGCTTCTCATTGGTCTCTTACCTCCTGTGGAGTCTCTGGTATAGTGTGTAGCTATAAATATGCCATGCGTTGTTGTAGTTGTTGGATCACTTCTTCAAGTTGTGATACTTGCTTCGTGACTTGATCCTCTGCCTTGACTTCTACGACAGTCACAGAGCGAAGTGTTGTTAGAAAAACAGGACCATGGAGCAATAAAATAAAACAAATGCGGAAACAAAACACAGAAGATACACAATACAAGAGAGACACGGATTTACGTGGTTCACCCAGTGTGGGCTACGTCCACTAGAGAAATTGCCTGGTCCTTCCTTTATTATTATCTAGCAAATGAAGGGATATAACCTACAACAAAACCTGTTGTAACTTCCTCTTCTTTCTCTCACAGTCTCCTCTCTCAGAATACAATATTCACCATCAACCATAGCTGCAATACATTTCCCTCATAAAAGAGGGTTTCCTTCTAGGGCAAAAAAACCTAACATAATCTCTACCGTTAGATCTGCGACCTTATAATGAACAGTCCAAATTTACAATGAAATTACAATATACATTTACAAGGCAATTTTTCTTTTGGGGGCTTCGGCCCTGAACCCCCGCTGGGGGCCCGCTTGCCCCCAAACCCCCCAGCCGGAGGGATATCCCCCCTGGACCCCGCAGAGGGGGTACCCCCCCTCTGCACTCCCCCGCATGGAAGAGTGTACATACTTCTGGGGTGTAAATACTTCATGGGGTATAAACACGGTTGAAAGTAAAAGACCTCTAAATCAAGAAGATAATCAGTCTCCACAACCAACAATCTCCCACTTGGAGACTAATCTCAACAACTCCAACGCTGTTGTATATGTTGGACTCTGAACCTTCTTGAACCTAGCAACTTTCTCATCTTCATCTTCATTCTTGAAGACCAACTAAAACTGAGCAGGAACTCAGTTTCTCCCTGGTTACTCCCTTTTTTAACATGTCTGCAGGATTCTTGCTAGTGAGTATCTTTTCCAACTTCAAATGTCCATCTTCCAAGACGGATCCTATGAAGTGGTACCTCAACTGTATATGCTTAGTCTTCGAATGGAAGGCTGATTTCTTTGCAAGGTGAATGGCACTCTAACTGTCACAGTACAACCTACTGTTCTCCTGCTTCTTTCCCAATTCCTCCATAAACCTTTGTAACCAAATCATCTCTTTACTAGCCTCTATAGTAGCAACATACTCTACCTCTGTTTTTGAAAGTGCAACAACCTTTTGCA
>ML779777.1:1952163-1985088 GCA_009831015.1 Picea engelmannii | reverse complement strand
CAGACCCACCTTCTGACATCTTCATATTAAATAATCTCTTCATTAGAAATACCTTATTGGACGCTGAGGGTTTTTCATACAATTTGGCCAATGCGTCCATCAAACCCTTCGTTGTCTTTTCTTTGGAAATATTGAAAGCCACCAACGTTGCCAGGCTCAGCCATATCGTTCCTAGAGCCTTTCTGTCAAGAATCTCCCATTCTTCGTCCTTCATGGTCGTTGGCTTCTTTTCTACTCCACCCAATGGTAGGAATAGATCCTTCTGATATAAATAATCTTCCATCGGCATCTTCCATAACTGGTAGTTTTGGCCGTTAAATTTATCGACCCTAAACTTTCCATCTTCCGACATTGCTCCCACTCGAACCAGGAACCCTCTTTTCCTGCAAATTACCTTTTGCTCTGATACCAGTTGTTAGAAAAACAGGACCGTGGAGCAATAAATAAAACAAATGTGGAAACAAAACACAGAAGATACACAATACAAGAGAGACATGGATTTACGTGGTTCACCCAGTGTGGGCTACGTCCACCAGAGAAATTGCCAGGTCCTTCCTTTATTATTATCCAGCAAATGAAGGGATACAACCTACAACAAAACCCGTTGTAACTTCCTCTTCTTTCTCTCACAATCTCCTCTCTCAGAATACAATATTCGCCATCAACCATAGCCGCATTACATTTCCCTCATAAAAGAGGGTTTCCTTCTAGGGAAAAAAACCCTAACATAATCTCTATCATTAGATCTGCAACCTTATAATGAACGGTCTAGATTTACAATGAAAATACAATATACATTTATAAGGCAATTTTTCCTTCAGGGGCTTCGCCCCCGAACCCCCGCTTGCCCCCAGACCCCCCAGCCGGGGGGATAGCCCCCCCCCGGAGCCCGCAAAGGGGGTACCCCCCCTCTGCACTCCCCCGCGTGGAAGAGTGTACATACTTCATGGGGTATAAACATGGCTGAAAGTAAAATACCTCTGAATCAGGAAGATAATCAGGCTCCACAACCAACAAGTGCTATGTTGATTGTTTCCTTCACTTTGAGTTGCTCGGTGAGCAACTGTTCCTTGCCTTGTTGCAGCTATGCCCTTTACTCATCGAACTTCGCTTAGAGAGCACTATTTTCCTGTTCGACAGCTCGGCGTTGTTCTCCAAGTACTCCCTGTACTTGTACCAAAGCCTGGGTGGCTTGTGTTGTTTCCTCTTATGCTCATCGAAGACGAGCTTCGACTGTATCAACTATTCGGTGGAGTTGAGTTGGCTCATCTCCCACTTCTGGCTCTCCTAGCGAAGTGAAAACTACGCGGCTGGATTGTAGGGCTTGTTTTACTCCTCAGAGTTCAGTCGTGATTCGATCATACAACTCCTCTTGCTTTGCTTCTTGCTTCTCTTCTATCTCCATCAAAGCATCATTTAGGGCTGCCACAAGGAAGTCGAAGTCATCAAAGGTGAGGAAGGTTTGCATCTTCATCATAGTGGCCTTCAATTTCTTCCAGGAGAAAGGTTTCGGAGGTGAACCTTTCCTCTTTTTCAAGGGATTGGCCTCATCACCCTGTTGTTGCTCGACCTCTATGTCATTCAACTCTGCATCATCACCTCCTTGCTCGAGTGAGATGGAAGCGGTCTTCACGGATGCGTTGTATAAATCATGGACCTCTTTGATATTCTTTGTCTTGCTCAGCCCAAGAGTATCCTGTGCAATTTATGGGTTGTCTATGTCGGATATCTCCGCAGGGTCTACTGGAATGAGGAGGTCCACCGACCAGTCCTTGGTGATCTCCTCCAAGTTGTTTCTTGTGCTTGTCAGTGCACTGTGATATAAATGAAATGGCGGTCTACGCTGAACTTCATCAAAGGCCTGAACCTATGTAAAGTATTCGGAGCTATGCGAGGCTTGGACTGTATGGCTAGCTTCAATTGGTTGTAGTATGTATGGAACACGGCATTTGACTGCCATTGATTATTCATGTCACCTGAGTACCACAATGTACTGAATTTCGCAGCCAATGGTTCAAAGGGGTCGATGTCCGGGAATTTTGCACCTTCCGGCATCTCCCAGGCGATGAAATCGATCAAGATCAATAGCCAGCTAAAGATATACTGCATATCCATGAAAAATACTAACTAAGGATATGGCCACTAGAGATACAATGTGGATCCATACCTTCATGACATGAACTGATCGTAACCACAAAAAATACAAAGTGGAGCTACGAGATGATAAAACATAGCCATGGACCAATACAATGTGGATCTATGTGACAATATATATATTTGCATGCTCAAATGATCTCCTTCTAGGAAAAGAAAATAACAAAGTGAATGCTCAACCCATGGTATTCGTCCCAATCCCAATGTGGTATGAATCTATCCATGTGAATAGATGATTTGATGTCGAACATGGTAGAAACCACTTCATTATTGATCATTGAGGTAAATCATTAACAAGTGCAGGGTAAATCATCAATGATGTCAATGAGTCCCAAGGTACCCTATTACATTCCAACGAATGTGAATAGATGAGCTGAGGTCAAATATTCATGGAATCATCCAATCAGAGGTCAACGATGTAAACCTACTATCGGAAGTGAGGAGGCTTGTCATTCAGGCATGCAGGTCCCAAGGTACTAACTAGTTTCTAAGTATAATTCCTAGATTATGTGTTGAATTCGACAGGAAAAGACTCGTCAAAGGAGGGCGTTGATGTATCCCCCATCATCGACATGAAACTGACACAGGAAAGTGATGTAATATGGTGAATTGAATTAGTACAGACTGACCTAGGAAATGGAAATTGGCAACACTGCAGATGGATGGCTTGAAGTGAAACTTCCCTTAAACATGATGAGGCACGAAAACTAACTTGGCAGCATTGACTCGACGAGTACCAAGAATGTAATGTGACGACAATAAGAGCACTCTCTGACTGGACAAAAAAGTATGGTGACACATGGAATTGGTATGAATCAGAGACAAGCAGATTACCCAACTATAAGATGAGACGCAAACAGATGCCATGTTCAAGGGCGACAATAGCTTCCATAAAGGATTCCCAAAAACTTGACCCACTTCCTTCAATTTTCCCCTACCCAGATAGATGATTACCTCTTTTTAATTTAATGATCTTGATGAGGGTAACACATGCTCGATATAACTCACCTTCGGTAAGTTCCTCTTCCTTTATTTAATGAACTAGAAGAAGTAAGGGTCTGTTCCCATATGGGTCATTCAATGTGTAGTTTAGCGAGTCTAGAGAAGGAAAGATCGATGGTTTTTCATGTTTAGAGAGTCTGAAAGGAAATTAAAGGCAACTCCAGGGTTGTCCTTTTTCATAATTTTAGTCTCTGAGGTCTGAAAAAGAGATAAACTATTACTCTGTATACACCCTTTCGAACCTTTTAACGAGTGTGAAAGGAAGAAATATCACTCGGAAATATTTTCATGTTTAGAGAGTCTGAAAAGAGATTAAAGAAAACTCCAGGGGGTTCCTTTTTCGTATAACCTTTATGAGTCCAAAAAAGTAATAAAAGTATACTCGGTCACATTCTCATGTATTTATGAACACGAGAAAGAAAAAAGACTAAGCTCAGAATTGGTTTCATTTTTACACAAGATTGAAACAAAATTAAACTATGCTTGTAATTTCCCAACGTAATTTCCAAAGGTTTTTTTAGGGATACCCATGGATGGTTGATACTCTTCCCCCAAATTGAAAATCTAGCAGATTAACTCCATAATAATAATCAAAGGCTGGAGATATGTCCCCCCAAACTTCGTTTCATTTGTTGATGCTTATATTGTCATCGATTTTTGTATCGGATGAGGAAAAAGGGTCAACTGAAAAAGGCAGATGAAAGGAAGGTTCAAATACGAGACCTAAAGAAAGACTCGACTTGACCTCTACGAGATCTAGCTAAAGACTCGACTCGATATCTACGATATTTAGTGAAAATACTCGACTTGATAGGAGAGGTTATTTTTTTAATGATCTTGCTACAAAGAGGAAAACTATGCTCGTAGCTTTTGTTTCATTTTTTTAACGAGCTTGCCACAAAGAAGAAAAACTATGCTCAAAACCTTTGTTTCATTTTTTAACGAGTTTTCCATAGAGAAGCAAAACTATGCTCATGGCTTATGTTTCATTTTTTTAACGAGCTTTCCACAAAGAAGAAAAACTATGCTCAAGACCATTGTTTCATTTTTTAACAAGCTTTCCACATAGAAGCAAAACTATCCTCAAAACCTCTATTTCATTTTTTAACAAGCTTGCCACACAGAAGAAAAACTATGCTCAAAACCTCTCCTTGATCATGGCTTTCAAGAGGACAATTCTTTGGAAGGAATACATGTCAAGGGACAAATGTTAGCCATGGCTTTCAGGAGATCCTCTCTAGATGGAAGAAAAACACTCCAGAAGGAATACATGTTGACGGCCTTGATAAGGGTAGGGAGATATGGCTCTAATGTCCCTATCGAAGCGATGGTCATGTCAACTACCATATCTAAGTCAAGAAAAGGGAGATATTCCTTCTCGTGCAGAGTTAAACGCACGGGGCAGATCCTTACATAATTGACTTGCAGCGGGGCAGATCCTTACATAATTGACTTGCAGCGGGGCAGACATCGCTGGCATGTATAGACCGTTCAAGGAAGGTGGATGGTTGACCATAATATGAGGGTCAATGAATGAAAGCTAGTCGATCGTTACTATGTTTACATTGTGAGGGAAACATATCACTCGAAAGAGAGTGGACACAAAATCTCTCATAACGTAGACATAGTCTCGCTCGAGGAATAGGATAAAGTACAAAGGGTCGTGAACTACCATCACATCGACATAGACCATTTTTCCTCCCAAGGTAACCAGAAACTGAGGAAGGATCCTTAAAGGTTGACTAACTCTTTTGTGAAATGTCAACAGATTATGAGTCACGGGTGCATGTTGCGGGGAACCAAAATCTTGCCAAGCATTCGCGGATAAGATGCTAACAAAAGCACCTTCATTTATTATAGTGTTAGGTATATTCCTATCAAAAACCTACATGGTGATTTGGAAAGGAATGTAAGAAGGAAGATGAGGTTATGTCAAATGATTCCAATTAAGATAAATCATTTGATTTCTTGAAGGGGGTGCCATCAATATGGGCAGAGTACCCCCTTGTCTGGGTGAATCTGTATTAACGATGTAGACCTGAGTGACATCCTCACTCTTTGAATGAGGAGTGGGATTGACCGATGATGGAACTGTATCAATCACTTTGGTTTCACTCTTCAAGGGAGGAGTGGGATCAATCAATGACGAAACTGGATCAACCACTTTAGCACTCTTCAGATGAAGAGTGGGGCTGATAGATGACAGAACTAGATCAGTCACTTGGGTTTCACTTTTTAGATGAAGATTTAGGTTGATTGAGGATGGAACTAGATCGGCTACTTGGGTTAGTGGTTCAACCGAGGATGAAACTAGATTGACCACCTGATCAACCGAACTGACTGGGGATGGAACCAGATTGACCAGTCCATCAACTAATGACGGTTTGGGAGATATTGTATCATGATAACTAGTTGGAAGTTGAATATTTTCCAAAATATAAGAAGCCTCATCCATATGAGGGAAAAGGTGAGAGTAATGATCACCTTCGCATAACATACAAGAAAATTTGATATTTCTATTATTCTTACCAACCTTAACATCACTAGTTGATCGGGTGTCACTAGCATGTTCAGCAGGAGCTAATGACTTGGAAGACCACATTTCTAAGACCTTGGGGAGACCAGGGAAATCCCTCAGAAAGTTTTCACCCTTACAAAGCTTGCAAGGGAATTTGTGTTTAGGATTCTTCATTTTAGACTTGTCGACTTTATCAACACTCCCCGTATAATTAACAGTAGTTGGTTGCTTGGATCCAACATGACCTGGTGCAATTGGAGGCTTGGTCTCTTTCTAATTCTTCTTCTTCTTCCCCTTTTGTTTTGTCTTCTTCTTATCAACCTGGCTACCTTCTTTAGAGATTTCACTAGGCAAAGAAGGAGAAATGGAGGGAGACTTGACGGGTGAAGACGGAGAAATGTCGACATGAGGCTGATTTGTGGGTGGTGTGCTTAAATCTGAAGCATTAGGTACATTCGAAGAACTCGAAAAAGGTGAGATCACCGGAGTGGGGAACAACCAAACCGGTAACCTAATGGTGAGTCCTGGAAGACTCAGTGTGGAAATGCACGGAGGACCAACATTTCCAAAAGAAGTAAATGCAAAAGGTTCCTTGGGAAAAAGGGTTCCTTCGTTGGTACTCCCATGAATTGATTCCATTGACACTGACTCAACCTAAGGTCCACTAAGGAAAACAAACAGCACATGCTACACATATAAGAAGCAAACAATCAAACGAACCTTCCCACAATGAAACCACTAGTTGGTGATGAAGTCCAACATCACAAGATGAATATAGGAAGGGGTTGGGATAGAGCAGGTGGATCAGTTACATTGGTGACCTGCTTAACGGATTTACGCCTTGGTGAAAGTTCCACACAGTTTTACTCGTGGGTGTACCCTCCAAGGAGCCCAAATGAGTTTGAACAATGTCTTACCCATGTACAGCGAAGACTCCCCTTCACCGTCACCTTATGTATCAACCCTACAGATATAGGCCACTAAGGTTACCAACTTGCAATCAACCTTTGGGCGAGTATAGTCGACATTCAGGAAGGAACGTATGGGAAAGATAACAAGTCTGAAATTCTTCAAGAGAACTGAAGACAAGTGGATCAGAATACTATAGAGAACCCCGAACAGATTCGGGATTCATGAAGCTCTAAGACCAAATGAAACCAGTCATTTCTCAGAAACAACCCCCAATATATGATCTGTATGCTACGTGGGTTAAGCTTCGGAGGGGAAATCTATGCTTCTCTCCCACACGTGACCTCGTGTTTAACCCATGTGTGAGTGGTGGATCCCGACTATGCTTATATGAACAATTGGATCTACCACTCCCTAGCACAAGATTCTATGTTTGTCTGATGGATTTGGAAAGTTTTCCTCACAACCTATTCCAAATCCCTATACTTTAAGCTAATGTAGGTTTCCTACCAGATAATATAAAAGTATTCGATCAATTTTATAAGTGCTTCATTTTAGGGTTCTTGTTTCCAGGGTGTGAAAGTGAAACTTATGATGTTTTAGACTCGACTCCAAAAGAATGAAAAATAATGAGATGCAAATATTTTTGTTTAATGAATCCTACATACGAGATGGAGAAGAGGTTCAACTTTATTCAACAAAAACACCCAATTCCCAAACACAATTATCTTCTTTATTTGATTTTAAAAGAAATAAAATGCAAATATTTTAATGCTTCACTACTTTCAATCAAAATGAAAGAGTCGGATGAAGATACAAAAGACACGAAGAAAAAATATATCAAACAAAGAATTCACTCAAAGGATAATGAGAATTGAAAGAAATAAGTATGATAACTCGTTCAATCAAGAAATCAAAGATGCAAAGGAAAAAGAAGATAAACACTCACAAAAATCCTCAAATGAAGAGTAGCAAGAAACAGAAATCAAGCTAGGTTGTCATAAGAGTCTTAATCATCCAGAAAAGTGAGATGTTTAAAATGAAGAAAATAAGGCTCAACACCAAGCATCTTTTGCAAACCTTAGTTGATGAACAGTCCTAAACAGTCAAGCAATCTAGAAGCTTTATGAGACAAAGATCAGATAAACTCAAAAGGGAAAAAGAACCAAGGGATCATGTTAACCCAAGGGGACCAAAACTAAGAGAAAATTTGCAAACTAAAAGGATAAACATAAATGAGTGATAAATGCCCAACTCTTATCAAAACAAAGTCAAGAGTAGTCAAAGGTCTCTAAGAAAAAATCTCATCGGGATTAGACTAAGAAAAAGTGAGCAGAAAAGGGCAGAAAAACCCAGAAAAGGAGATCAATGCAAATGTTTCCAAAGGGAAATATTGCTACAACGCTCTGGTATACACTATAGGGGAGCATTGATCCTAGATCAACGTTCTGGTGTACACAGTAGAGGAGCATTACCCTTCCCAAAAACTCATAAAAAAGGCTAAAAAATCGGAAAACTTTGCCACAAACTCAATGAAATATTCAATGAAGAATAGAGAAAGAGAAGTATATCAGAAACAAACAGCAAATAAGATCTAAAGGTGAGAAAAAGATCAGACGATCCAAGGAAAGGAAATTCAATGTTTTTCCCTAGTGGAGTCGCCAACTTCTGTTACAGAAATATTCCCCTGCGGACAGGTGAACTTTCCCTTGGATTATAGACCCCTAATACCAAGACAGAAAAACACAAGTGGACACTAACAGAAAGAGAGAGAGGGAGAAAATGTGTGATGCACCTAGTTTTGAAGTGTGTCCTCCCTGCTTCCAATCCAAGCTTGATCTCCAAACTCCTTAGTGAAACTTGATAACTATAATGAAATAGATGGCAAAGAGAAACAAAGAACTCCTACTCTACAAGATTAGATCAAACAAATTCATCTACAAATATTGAAGGAACAATAGACAAGCACATGCAAGAATACACAAGCTTCAAGGAAATAGGCCATGTATATTAAAATGAGAACCCAAAGAGAATACTTACAAACATGGATGATGATGCAGCACTCCTCCAAGCTCTCCTCGTCTAGACCCTTGCATGAATCCCAAGATCATAAATTTGATATATTTGTTTGTCCTTTTCTTCACCTTGAAATGGCGTCCTTTTATAGGCTTGGGAGGCTCAACAACCATGAGTATATTTGGGTATTAGTTGAGGATATGAATCTAGATCATGGATCCAATCAGGACCATTGATATATCCTTAAGTGAAATCAATATAAATCATAGGGAAACCATGGAACCTAAATACTCTGGAACCTTGCTTCCATGTGTATTCTTTGGAGTGGGGCTCTGACGTCATCCTAACATATCTCAGGATCGAGATGTCGAACCTTTTAGCACTTCCCAACTACCAGAACTCTCAATGGTCGGGATACGAAATGACGAGGATCATTGATCTTCTATCCCGAAGATTTAATCTTTGTCATCCAATCCTTAACATTATTGCAAAGGTAGAATTTGTCAAGGGAGATACCCACAATGATATGGGTCGTCAATATGCACTCAATATCTAATATTCGTTGTCAATCTGCATTCAAATAGTTTCCACGGAAACCATGTATCATGGGACCTGGTCTCCATGTGTCACTTATTTACTAGGTTTCCATCTGTCACCTCATTTCATGGCTTTCACACGCACCATCTGCCAAATGGACTTTAACACATGTCATCTTCTATATATACCACTTGTCACTTCATCAATGGAGTTCCTTATGTCATCATGACATTTGTCATCATCGAGACCTTTGAACTTTTACAGCATCGAACACTTTATAACCCCCGGTGCCCGTGGTCTGCTATAACAATAACCGTCGATCTGGATCTTGATCGAATGGTCGTGATTCTCCATTAACTTCCTCGTGTCTTCTAACTTTCGATGCAGCTATCATCCGTCGATCTAACTCTAGATTTGACGATCAGATATGTTCACATCAATGGACTATTGGGACTTTTACAGACTCCTTCTAACTTTGATCCAATAGTCAGGACTTAACTATGGGGCGATCCTACGGTTAAAAATTATCCTTCCTTCATGGTATTGTTTGACACGATTTGGATCATTGATCCTTCCAATGATCAATGATCAATGGATATTGTAGCTTTTGTTGTGCATCCAACCTGTAACACTCATCTCTACCTACACACAATCCTAATTACTTAATTAAGCTCTTACAAATTGATTCGTAGGGACCTTATCGAATTTCTTTGTTTGTTTTGATTTTCAGCACAAAGGCTTCCTTTGTCTTCTCACCTTCAATGGAAATAATCTCCCCCTGTCTTTAATGGCCTCCACTATTGTATTTGACACCTCTCTCTATCTTTGTATTTGACATCAATGACAACATTATCCAACAGAAATTGTGGCCAGTATTTCCAATTAAGCTGGCACTTTACTCTTTATCAGATTATCAACATGCCAGAATTGAAGCAACAGCCCTGGAAAATATTCATCTATCATGCATTTATTTTAAGAAACATGACCCCTTGCAAATTGTACATAATCATTGCCATTATTTAAACAATTTTGATGATATATTCATGAAGATATTCCCTTTGATAAAATGTTTCAAAGAGCTCATTCTTATGAAGAGGTGCGTAAAATAGTGGAAGAAATCCCAGAAGGTCCTAAGAGGAATGATATTCTGGCATTTCAAATACATAGGAATTATTACCTTGGGAACTTATTTACTAGGTATCATCAACCTCCTCCAGGTAAAGATAAGCAATCGGAACAGGGTAGAACATCATAGCAGAATCAAGATCAAAGAACACCTCATAAAAATGATACTTAGAACGGTCAACCAAAAGGAGACATGGGAACCATTGCAATTATTGTTGTTTCAAAGACTCCTTTGGCATCGATTCCAGGTAGTTCTTCTGATGACATAATTCCTCTTGATCCTTTGTAGTTATTTTTTGATGAGATACCTTCCTTAGGAGACTACTTTTTCAGTCCCAAGAAGAAAGTTATCATAAAGGGAAGAACCCAAAAGAGGAAAATGGATCAACTAGGGGGCACTCCTCCTAAAAAAACTATGATATTGGATTCTTCCAAACTTGATGATATAGTCTTTGTTAGGTAAGTTGTAGACTCCATGGGAGCCTTTTCTCAAGCTAATAAATAGTATGTGGATTATAACCTCAAGAAAATCATTTCTCAATTGAAAGATGAAATTAAATCTTTTGAAAATTTATTACAACAACAAAAATATATTGTTGATATTGATTTTCAAAATCAAATGAATGTCATTAAACAACAACACCATAATCATCTCCAAGATCTCAAAGAACAATGGAAGAAATAAACCACAGAGAAAAAATGAAAGAATAAATCAATTAGCTCTTTCGGTTGCAAAATTGCAGAAAACACAGTTAGATGAAGACATAAAAGATGAAGCTTTATCAAGTAATGAACAGCTCAAGTCATCTAAAGAAGACTTATATTAGAAATTGAGTTGTATCCAGAAGTCTAATAAATCCCTCATTTATTAATTGTTTATTATCGAAGGCAAACTGTCTAAGTGTAGGTATGTCCGAGACACATTTAATAAAGTAAGCAGTTGGCAGGAAAAACATGAGATCATTCAAATAAATGTGTCAAATATATCTTATTTGGACAAACTCAAAATTCAAATTTCCCTAGAATCTTGGACAAAGAAATTAGCGCAATCACAAGACTTGGTCAAAGATGCTATCAAATATTGTTTTGGTGTTTGGTAATATGACATGGATATTATTAATGAATTTGATATGCCAAATGTTCAATTCTTAGGTAAATCAGTCTTAGGAGATTCCTCCTTTTTAGAACTTCAATAGTAGAGACAGGATATAGATAGGTTAATTCAGGATTTAGATAAATGGGATCTGCAAGAAATTAATTGGTTTATTATTAACCTATCCATATGCACAAAAGTTATTAATAATTTTTTTTCCATATTGCAAGGAGAAATCAATACTATTGTAGGAAAAGTGTTCCATTGTGAGATGTTTCTAGATGAGTCAACTCCTCCATTCATTTCACAAGCCTTGGAGAATATTACTCAATGGAAATACCACATCAAGGAAAGTAAGGAATACTAGAAGCAAATCAAGCATAAGAATCTTGGAAATCGCAACAAGTTTACTTTTCTTAGGAATTTTGTTATATTTACTTTCCAAAAAGATTTTATCTTCATTTTGGAAGGAAATTTGTTTATAAGATTTTGTATTCACAACTAAAGGGTTTGAAATTCTAGAGGGAAGTTTATGTGCACTATTGTATAAGCATTCATCTTTTAAGTTTTGAAGACCTGGAAGTGGCAGCAACTATATCATGCTTTGCTAGTTTTGGTACTATTATTCAAGATTAATGAAATATTTATTTTGAAAGCCACACTTTTTATATGAGATTTATTTATGAATCAAAGATTTATGTTCTCAACTTCTGCACTGTTGTTAGAATTTTGAGAAAATTATTAGGAATCATTCTTAACTTTGTCTAATATGAATGATCAAAAATTATATACATCAGTATGCATATTAATGATTGTTAAGTAACTATTTTCTTGACTTGTTATTGAGATACATAAGTGTTAATAGTTTTTGTGACTATAAGGACTATTTCTGAAGTCTGAAAATTTATCTTTATCTCATGATTAATTTCCATTATTGAATATGGGTATGCATATTGATATTTTCTTAATAACTATTTACTAAGTTAAAATTGATATGTATTTGTGTTAACATTCATAAATCTATTTGAACTATTTTTGTGGATTGGTGGCCCATTTTTACCCCATATGCATCATATAATATCTTCTTTCTCCTCATTGGAATACTATGAACTATTTATGTATTTCAGTAAGGATAGTATAGTTGTAGAATAGAATTAGATTACTTCCTTCCCTTTTCTGCATTATAAGTTTAGAAGAGCTTTAAATGAAGTCTCCTTTCAAGGAGAAAATCACATTAGTGGAAACCGGTCCCACATACTGGTGAGGATCGCCATCCCAAATGAGTATAATCCTAATTGGGGCCTTGATCAGGGGATTTATCCTCAATGTTTGCATGGAGTTTTTCCAGGCATCAACATGACATCAAACTCAAAAAGGAAGGCGTCCAAGTCTTCTCTCGATAGACCATTGAAATTAGGTAGAGATTAAGGAGAAATATTCTTCATGGGTGCCTCTTCTCCAGGGTCTCCGATTGGAAACTCAAAAATAAAAGTATCACTTTGGATAGAAGCAACTCCTTCCTCGTATACCATGATGATTATCAAATTGTCCATAAGAGGTGGTAGTTCGTGTTCAACTAATTCCTAAGAGGAAATCGATCCTTCAAAATATTTTGGTTCATGGACTAGATTCTATTAACAACCTAGCTTTGGTTGTCTATTAATTAGCTCTTATGTGCTTATTGGTCCTTCAGTGGGAAGAATAAATTATACCTCTGCTACAAAAATATCTTATGTTACATAATATGGAGTGGGATTTCTTTTGTGACATGTTCAAGTATGGGTTCTTATTCCCAAAAAATTTCCTTGTCATATTCTACCTGCAAACTAGTTAGTATCGTGGGTGGTTCTTGCTACACCATGTGCTTGTGCTCTTGGATTTTTAGTTTCATTCATACACACACACACACACACACACATGCAAAACACTTTGTATGAGATACTACAAAGAGTATCGTCAATCATTCCTACGGTGAAAATATGCATACCATGTGTTGTCTAATTCATCATAATAAAATAACTTATTAATGCTTCCCTAGAAACAACACCAAAAATAGGAGGATTCCTAAATACCTAATTAATTATAAACATGGTATTTTGGCTTTCTAGTGAATTTAATTATCAACCTTGGTTTGTATGCTTGCAAAGCATTGTGAAAAATATATGCAAGTCTTAAGAATTTAATTAAAAAATGAACATTGTTATGCTATTCTAACCTAACTAGAAATATAATTTTGTCTATAAAACAAATAGAAAACAAAAAGAAAAATATAACATGAAAATAAAGAAGAAAACATAACTGCTAAAAAAGTAACAGTAACCTACAACTCAAATATTAATAGCACACATGTATATTTAACATTCTACGGCAACACCCCCCAGATGGGGTGACAAGTAGTTATATCCAGAGGATAGATGGAATGGGGCAGCAACGGGAGTTAATAACCCCTGTCACAAGCCTCCCATCCATTACTTCTAAATGAATCGCACTCAGCGGAGAGTTAAGGTAGTGCACCTGGACAGCTTCACAAGTTTAATGCCCCCCTACATGAGCCAAACTGGGAGTACTATGCTAGACACCAGGCCTAGGGAAGTCGTCACCTCAACTTTCATGGAAAGCCTCCCTGTCAACTCAGGCTGCACTGTGAAGGAAAATTCCTTGGAGAATTCTCTCATTTTCACTCTACAAATCCTCTTTCTTTTTGGCTCTCTCGAGCTTTCTCATTTCAAGCTTTCCTCACCATTCCATATGCCCTTCACCCTCACTCCACCACAAGCCAACCTTCATAATCCCTCCACCATACCAAGAGAGAGGGGGAAGTCCAGAAGAGGACCATTGTATTACAAATCCCTCTCAAGGCACTACAGACTCACCCCCTCCCAACTAGCTCTCATCACAATTCACACCTCCAGCCCCAGGTATAATAGCCAGGGGTTACCTCAGCTTCCCTCGTCACCCCCTCACATACCTCCTTTGATCCCTGGTAGTTGCTCGGTCAGAGAGGAGTTTCCCCCTCTGAAAAAGATCACTCCTCTACTCAATTATCCTCTCCCCCCCTCCGCCAAATCTACCAATAGGATCAGGTGTTTGGCACAGGTAGCTGCATTGTGGAGGAAGAAATTCCCCCAAGTAGGCAGGTGGAGGACCATTCGACGAATGCAGGAGAGGAAACGGAGGCAGAGACACCTCTTCTCTCCCCAAACAAGCTCTCATACGAGCACCTCCAAATCAATTTTGAAATGCGGCAGAAGTAGGATGACCAGCTGCACATTCAGCGCATCCTTGGCTAGAGAATGGATATCATGTTCGATGCTTTGGTAGACGCTCCAGCGCGGAATTGTCGCCCAACTTGTGGCCATAATTTTATTCATGCCTACAACATCCATGGCATCCCAAGCTCGCACAGGGAATAGCACCTCCAGGTTTTTTGTTTGCTCTCCTTCTGTTTTGTCACCTCTCCAAAGATGGGAAGAATCTTTGCCTCACGGCGCAAGATAGATGTTCATGGCGACCAGTTTCTGATCCTTTTTTTTTCATATTGTTTTGTTTAAGTTGTGACGTGTCAAAATCTAAGATTTTGATGAAAGCCACATGTTCTGGTTTCCCTTTTGTGGCAGAATAGGCAGCTAATAGATGGCATTGTATAGACATAAGCAGTTATTAATATAAGGATCTTACTTGATTTACNAAAAAAAAAAAAAAAAAAAAAAATCTATAGCAACACGCCAAATTATTCAGTAGCAACGATATATATTCATTTAATTTACAGCAATCAAGAAAATATTGAATTATGAATAGTACTAGAATTAATTACAAGAAGTACAAGAAATACAACAATACTAAATTACATAAATACAACACGTCTCTTTCAAAGTGGGCCCTTCCTCTTCAGAGAAAGGAAGTGGGAGGCTACAACAAGTAAGTATTAGTTCATCACTTCAAATTAATTCTACTTCATCCATGCGCAATAAATGGTATATGTCATCCCCCCTTCACTCAAAGGTTGACGTTGATTTTAATCATCTAATGTAACAATGTTATTATCGCTATTAAATATATTGTGATTGAGAATCAAATATTCTCAAGCCGTTCATGAAACAAAGAGATAGAATATTTACATCATTAAATTCCTAGAATCTAGCCTACAAAGCAAGCAACATCCTTAACCAACACAACAAATTCATTAATTAACTTGATGTTGTTTCAAAATGGAGTCGTGCACTAAAAACATTATAGCATAGAATTTGTAGGTTATGCTGCAACAAGATGGGGTCATGGTTCTATAGCAACAAGTCAACAACAAACAAACACGTGGAAATAAGGAATATTATTGTTGGAATTCACGGATCCATAGCAATGGTTCTGCAGCAATGGAATCTCATAATGAAGTGGTTGAACCCCCAAATCCATAAAAGCGGTTACACAACAATGGAAACTAATAGGTTGAAATCTAGATCCATAGCATCTGTAACACAATCTATAACATTTATTAAACCTTCAAGTTAGATACAAAGGATACAAAATTCATCCTAATACATTCTCAGAACTTAATGAAATACCAAACAATGAATGGAAGAGTACCTTTAAGAAAATGTAGCATCTTTAGTTAGGAAAAGATTAGTAATCATAGCAAAAGAATCTAAAAGGAGAACAAAAATAGGGTAAAAGTATGTCAAAACAAGGTATCATCGGTGGTAATGACCATGACTGGAGAGGATGTGGTAGGGTCAATTGGTAAAAAGATAAGGCTTAGAATGTTATTTTTCCCAATGGATATTTATGATAAAATGGGGGGTCTAACCTTCCTAAATGTTCAAAAGAAACATGCCCTTGGGATGGCTCTATTAGTGGTAAAGAAGGGAAAGAAGTGACCTCAAAATATTGTCTTGGAGATGACATAGGGGTATGAAGACTTTCATCAGGAATATCACCAAATCCAACAATAGAAGTAAAAAATGGAATAGCAATACTAGGTTCTCTACCTAGATATATGCTTAGGAATCTTTACCTATTGCACCAAAAAAGGTTTGGGTTTGGTAGTGTAGCCACAAACCATCCTTTAGAGTTGTACCTAATGAAAATGGAATAGGAATCCATCTTTTTAGGTTAACTTATTCCTCAGTGTAGTCACCTTTCATAGCACTTCCTTGATTCTTAGAAAACATGAACTTACTAGCAATTTTTCAAGGAAAATAGAGACCTCTCTCTATGGTAAGGCATACCTCACTATGCTCAGAAAATCTATTAGGGTCCTAACCTCCCTAACCCCTCGAGTAGTTAGAATAATATGTTTTTCTATCTAATAAAGGATGACATTAGTTAATAAGGCCTATGTAATAATGTGAACGCGTCTAATGTAAGAATACTTACTAGAAGGTTCCACCTCTAGAAAGTTATTCCTCTAGAATGTTCTCTAGAATATATAAATAGTATAAATAGGGGTAGAAAGCATGGAAAAGGGTTTTCTTATGAATCATTTGGTACTTGATCTCTACTATGTTGGAGGTTTCCCCCTCAAAGAGGTAAGTGAACTTGGCTATCGAGATAATAAAGGTATCATTTTCTTGATCAATTGTGTCATTGTGCTCTCTATTTTTCTCTTCTATTAACAATTATGATAAAAATCATATTTATATCCTCTCTATTATCTTTCAGTACCTTACAAGTGGTATCAGAGCACTTTCCTCTGCATATTTTTAGCAAAAAAAAATTCCAGGATAGAGACATGTATTGTTGACATATTTAAAGCACAATGATCTATTGTTCAGCAAGTAAAATTGTGGTTGGGGAAGAATACACATAGGAAATAAATATGGGTTCATGTGGTTACTCGAAACACATTGTTTCACCTAGTTGAAAGCCTTTATAACCCCTATTGGTACCCCTTTGAGTAGTACCACATTAGACATCACATGCACATGACCTTCACTCCCACATACCATCAGGGATATAGGGAGTCCCATAGGTCTCCTAAAACTAGTTGTAGATTATCCAGTCGATTGTTTGATTGTTATAGTGGCACTGAGAATAGCACTCAGTAAGATTACTCTCATGTACCTGGGTAATCAGGTAGTATGGTTAAGGGTACGATTGAGCCTCCTTAATTAGAGCCATGAGATATTGGGCCAAGTACTATTGTTGGACCCTGTTGGTATATCAAAGAGATATAGCACAGGGAAATCCCTTGTTTGTAGGAACCCTCATAAACCTAACCCTTGCTACTATAACATAATAGAAACATAGTGGAAATTTTTCACATCCATTGTGTGCAACCCTGCTTCCTGCATTCATGCTGAAAAATTCCTACACATGTTTAACTATTAAGAATTTGGGCATTATTTCACTACAGTGTTATTCAGAGCAGAGTATAACTCTACAAGAGTAACAAAAATATAGTGTTTCCACCATCACCCTTATTTGGGATCTATCCTACTAGATTCGTCTCTTCATATTGATCATCGTGATATCACTCTCTCACAAGCATTTTTATATGGACCCACCCACCCTCTCTGACACACTTATTTGGGACCTATCCCAATGGATTCCGCTCTTCGCACTAATCGTAGTGGTACCTCTATCGTAAGCCTTTTTTTCGTGGACCCACCCACCCTCTCCAGCACTCTTATTTGGGACATATCCCACTAGATTCCTCTCTTCACACTATAGTGATACCACTCTCTCATAAGCCCCTTCGTAAGGACCCACCCACCCTATTATTTCCCACTTCTCTCCCAAATGGCCCACACCCACAACCAAGACTTTGACAGCTATCACTGCCTTGGAAAGAACCAACAAGCAGACCAAGAAATATGTCTCTGACATTTCGCTTCAAATATTGTTAGCATGAATTCCCACCTCCACCAATTGGACACCATAAATTCCTAGCTCACCCAACTCGAAACCCTCCTCTCCGCTGTGGAAAAATTGACAGCAGTGCGTATTCCATCCCACGATCTTACCTCCTCTACACAACCTTCACACCAAGAAGGCATTCACTTGTCCCATTCCATGGCCTTTCATTCTAACCCCCTTACCCGTGAACTATGTCTTCCCAAAGTTGAAGTGAATCAATTTGATGGTTCAAACCCCACGGGCTAGGTCACTCAAATGGAACATTATTTCTCCTTGCATGGAATTATTGATGACTTGATAAAACTTTGTACCAATGTCCTTTATTTGGATCTCGAAAGATGGCAATGGTGGAAATGTCGTAAAAATTCACACAAAGGGTATCTTTCTTGGACCCGGTTTTTTGTAGACCTTTACTAATGCTATGACACAGACACACATCATTTGGGTCATTTGACCAAACTTAAATAGTGTCGAGCAGTGGAAGAATACATAGCTTCTTTTGAGAAATTGACTTTTCAAACTAAAGGCATGTCTGACACTTTTTTATGTGAATGTTTTATTAATGGCCTTAAGGACGACATACGAGCCCATGTATTAATGTCTCACCCCCAAACCTGGATTGAATCTACTCAATGTTCCAAGGAATCACAATAGGTAGTCTCTTCCAAAATTTGAAATCCCTCATTTATTCCCCGCTCCCAGCCAACCAATCTCACCCCTCCTTCCCCTCCTCTCTAGACCTATAAATTTACCAGGGAAAAAATGGTTGAATACCAACTTAAGGGTCTTTTCTATAATTTTGATAAAAAGTATTTTATGAGGCCCAAGTGTAAGGAGAAAAACCTTTTTATGGACATTTCTAAGGACATTTCTGAAGATGATTTATGAAGCGTTGCCCCAAGACAATGATCATAGCCTACCCTATGATCCACCAGAAGTTGAATTTCTTATCTCTTTGAATGTTATCATTGGGATCTCTACTCCCCAAACCCTTAAGTTAATTGTTTGTATCAATCTTTGGAAATTCAATATCCTAGTCAATAGTGGAAGCACCCATAATTTCATTTTTTTTCGAATTTCTCAAGAGACCATGTGTTATATTCATGCAGTCAATAATTTTCAAATCATGATTGCTAATGGTGGTTCCCTGAAATGTGGGACTCATTGTGAAAATGTGCACTTGCAAATTGGTCATTATAACTTGAAATTGCACATGTTTTCTATTGACGTGGGTGGTTGCAACATTGTTCTGGGTGTTGAATGGTTATGCACAGTATGCTCTATCACCATGGACTTCAAATAATTAACCATGAGTTTCCAATAGGATGGGTAGCAGTACCATTTCCAAGGCATCATGACAAGCTCCCCCGAGATTATCAGTCCACACCAAATGGAGAAACTCCTCAAAAAAGGTCATTCTGGTAGTATTACCCAATTGCATGTCATTCAAGTAGCTGACACCCCCTCACCCATCATTCATCTTGACATACAATTTATCCTCTCCAAACACCAATCTCTCTTTGACACTCCTCAAGGAAACCCTCCTTCACGTAGCCCACACAATCATTCCATCCCACTTTTCCCTAGTAGTCTTCCTCCCAATGTTCGCTCTTATCGTCACCCATTTTCCCCAAAAAATGAAATTGAAAAAATTGTTCAAGAAGTGCTAGTTGCATGTTTCATTCATCCTAGTACCAGCCCTTATTCTTATTCCACCATCATGGTAATAAATAAATAAGTTATGTGGTGCATGTTCCCTGATTTTCAATCCCTCGACAAAATTACCATCAAATATAAATTTCACATTTTCGTCATTGATGACCTTTTGGATGAATTGAGTGGTGCTCAATTCTTTACCAAACTTGATCTACATTTCGGCTACCACCAAATACATATGAAGGATGTCTATATTCCCAAAACTTCCTTCCATACCCATGAAGTCCATTATGAGTTCTTGGTCATGCCCTTCGGTTTTTGTAATCCACCCTCCACTTTTGAAAGCCTCATGAATCATGTATTTTTCCCTTTTCTCCGTCAGTTTATACTAGTCTTTTTTTATGATATCCTTATTTATAGTAAAACTTGGCAAGCCCACCTGGCCAATGTGGATCAAGTCTTACATTTTTTGTATTAGCACAAACTCTTTCTCAAACAGTCTAAATATGCTTTTGGATCTTCTGAAGTAGAGTACCTGGGACATATTGTTGGTAAGGATGGTGTTTGTGTGGATCCTAAGAAAACAAAAGCTATGAAGGATTGGCACCATCCTAAAACTCTTAAAATTTTGAGACATTTCCTAGGTTTAACTAGATATTATTGCAAGTGTGTTCATAATTATAGAAAAATTGCAGCCCCATTCATTGCTCTCCTTAAAAAGAATTCGTTCATTTGGACTCCAACCGCTAATCAATCTTTCCAAGCCTTGAAAGAGGCTATGTGTACAACTCTTGTTCTGGCACTGCTTGACTTCACAAAGACTTTTGTTTTGGAATGTGATTCTTTTGGGAAAGGCATTGGGGTCGTTCTCATGAAAGATGGCTAACATTTTTCCTTCACTAGAAAACAACTTCTTGATAGACAATTGGGAAAATCCACCTACAAAAAGGAAATTTTGGCTATTTTGCATGCAGTGGATCTTCGATGTCCTTACTTACTAGGGAAACACTTTCAAATTAAAATTTATCATCATAGCCTCAAATGTTTTTTGGAACAAAGAGTTTCATCCCCTCGGCAATTTAGTGGTTGACCAAAACGTTTGGTTATGATTATGAGATCATTTACAAGAAATGCAAAGAAAATTTGGTTGTTGATGCTCTTTCAAGGAAATATGAAGAAGATGGGTTCCTCTTTTCACTCTCCTTTATTGTAGCATATTGTTTAAAGGAAATTCGTTAGGAATGGTTCCAAGATCCCAAAGTCTCTCGCCTGATCCAACAATTGCAACAATACCCTCATGCATATCCAAGAAACTCTTAGCACAATGAGGAGATTTTCTATAAAGGTCGTATGTATTTGAGCAAACCGTCTAACTTTAAATCCACTATGATATTTGAACTTCATGCTTCACCAACAACAAGGCATTCGATTTTTAACAAAACATATGAATGGGTCAAACATTCTTTTTTCTAGGAAGGCATGAAACAGGACATACACTCTTTTGTGGTTAAATGTGATACTTTCCAACACAACAAGGAAGAAACAATCAAAACTCCATGCACACTCTAAACTCACCCTATTCCACCTACTATATGGGATGATATTTCTATGGACTTCATTGTCAGATTACCCAAATCTATCAATAAATTAGTCATCATGGTTGTAGTTGATCATGTTTCCAAATATGCTCGTTTTTTTCCCTCCAATACTCGTTCACAACATCCATTATAGCTCAAATTTTCATGGAAAATATCTTCAAAATCCATGGAATTCCTCACTCTATTGTCTCTAACCATGATGCAAATTTCACCAGCAAATTTTGGCAAGAATTATTCAGGCTCCAGGGCACCCAATTACATCTCAACGCGGCCTATCATCCCCAAAATAATGGTCAAACCAAAGTTGTTAACAAGTGCTTGGAAACACATTTGAGGTGTTTCTCTTCTGACATAAAATATCAATGGGTTCAGTGGTTACAACTCGATGAATAGTGGTACAGAACTTCTTACCATGGTGTTACTCACATTACTCCCTCTGAGGCGATCTATGGTCAAAATCCACCTTATGTATTATCCTACTTACCTGGTGTCGAAAAAACCCTTACAATTCAAGCTGACATTCTACATACCCTCAAATATAATTTGGTGATGTCTTAGAATCACATGAAGCAACAAGTTGATCAAGGTCGACATTTAGAACACCACTTTACCGAAGGGGATCAAATGTTTCTTCATATGCAAGCCTATAAGAAAACATCCTTTGAAGCATATCACCGCTAGAAACTTGCTCCAAAGTTTTATGGCCCTTATACGATCCTCAAGCGCATGGGGCTCGTGGCTTACAAGTTGTCTCTCCCTAGTCACTCTAATATCCATCCATATTTCCATGTTTCCTACTTACAGAAAGTGATTGGAACCAAGTGCCAAATTCAAACTAGTCTCCCTCAATTGGATGAAGAAGGCTTCATTTGGTTGTGGCACCAAGCATTCTTGGACCAACGTGAGCATCATCTCTATTAGTGCACAATCAAGTAAGTTTTAGTACAGTGGAAGGATACACAACCTAAGGATGCCACATGGGAGTTGATTGCAATTCTATAACAATTCCTCCATCTCAAGCCTTGAGGACAAGGTCATTTTTCAAGGGGGGGGGGGGGCATGTTAGGGTGCTAACCTCCCTAACCCCTCAAGTAGTTAGAATAATATGTTTTTCTATTTAAGAAAGGTCAACATTAGTAAATAAGGCCTATGTAATAATATGAACACGTCTAATGTAAGAAGACTTACTAGAAGGTTCCGCCTCTAGAAATTTCTTCCTCTATAATGTTCTCTAGAAGATAGAAATAGTATAAATAGGGGTACAAAACATGCAAAAAGGTTGTCTTGTGAATTGTTTTGTACTTGAGCTCTGCTCTGTTTAAGGTTTCCCCCTCGAAGAGGCAAGTGAACTTGGCTATTGAGATAATAAAGGTATCATTTTCTAGAACAATTGTGCCATTGTGCTCTGTATTTTTCTCTTCTACTAAAAATTATGATAAAAATTGTATTTATGTTTTGTATATTATCTTTGTATACCTTACAAAATCAAAATGCTCAAGAATACTACAAAAAAATTCTAGTAATTTGTTTCCTCTTTGATTATGAAACAAACCTTATGTCATATACTAGGATAAAGTTCATTGGCAATGGAACCAGAACTTATATTGTCCCCCGTGTTGTTCCCTTCTCTCACAAGGTCTTGATGTCAGAACATAATGTGCAAGAGTAGCTTCCTTCACCACTCTAGGCCTTCAAGGATTCCTTCTGCTAGGGGAGGTACCCTTGAATGTCCTAAAGTTACTATTCTCACTTGTCACACAAGAAAAACATTTTCGACTGAAACTCCAACTAGAATTATTATAGAGACAAAATGGTGCATGAAAATAGTCCCTACAACTATGATGGTTTAATGTTTGCTTTATAAGTTCTAAATGGGAAAATACTCAAAGACGGATGAAATCAAAATTTCATCAACCAAATACAAGAGGATTCCTTAATCATGATTACATATTCATAGAACATAGTTTTAGAAATGAATGTGTGTCATACGAAGAGGTAATTCATTACTTTCTTATTTAAAAAGTTTATTTAACATTGAAAATCAAATGGGTAAGACAAGCATAGATCCATTGATTATTCCCAACATCAAATATAACACAAAAAATGGAAGAAATCATGGATAACATGATTGATTATTTTTATTTTACAAGTGGAAATGTGCCTTAGTTCTATGTATACAATAAAATCAACATTTCTTTACATTAAAATGAGGGCACCAGATGGGGACTATAAAATATCAGTCTTGGGCCTCTATTGCTTCCGTCCAAAATATAGAGCTTACAATGGTGCTTATAGAGAAGGGGAGAAAATAATGAAAATATACATAATAAATGTGATATATCCTCCAATCATGGGTCCAATGAAGCAATACAAATTGATAGGGTTTGTTCTCTAAAATTGTAGTAGCCTGGTTTTATCCAAAAACTCGATTCTTTTTTTTATGTCGATGGCTACTTATGATAGACTCTAGATGGTTTGCTACCAGTATTTATTATATTTCTCTCCATCAAGGGTAAACCTTCAATTAATGGTTTCCACTCATCTCTAATACTTTTAAATTAGGGACAAACTTCAGAATCCTAACACAAAATGGTCGCTTACCATTTTGGTTTCTTTTCCTTTCTAGAACCACTTACCTTTTATACTTTGGAAGGTAGTATCACCTATGATGAGGTTGTTGTTGTAGGCACTAAGAGTACATGAGGAGGACCTTGTTGGGACTCCATCACAGCATAATCTCGGTCACCATCCCTCCTCCCTAACCATGTTTCCACATCTCAAAATCCTAAATGGCTTATCTAGTTTTGTCCTTTCTATGTAATCCACGGGTCCCAACAAGTAGAAAAGGAATCTTGTGAGGGTTTAGTTGGTGATTTATGGACGAAATTGACTGGAAACCTCCATGGATGAGAGAATGATCCATTTTTCTATCACATTTGATAATTCATCCATTGTTTCCTTCAGTAACCCCTTGTACCATTTTCGAGAGTGCAGCCTCAATTGATCATCCTATGGGCATGGAAGGCCATTATTTAGCATAGTCCCCATGTTAATCATGAAATACTTGATGGGTTTTTATACTATATAATCCTTACTATTATTCATCCTCCAAGTATTGAATTTGTTGGTGTAGGTATTAGCATTCATATATACATAAGTTCGATCTCTGAGTCCCAATAATTCCAATGCTTAAGTTGGGATCTTATTGAGGACAAAGTCTATTGTCTCTAAAACCCTATCCTTGAGGCCATTCGTTTTTAGTTGGCTCCATATATTTCCTTACTTTTCTACAGAGGCCATCAAATTCTAGGTAGAACTATAGGTCATATTTGTTGGAATACCGAGAGGGGGGGTGAACCAATATTAGTAATTTTAATCATTTTTAACCACAATGTGTATTGTTTACTTTAGGATAATATTACCAATAACATTCAATATGAGCAGTATACATAACCAGTGAACAATAAGAAACCACACATAAACATATTACACCAATATTTTACGTGGAAATCCAATGCGGGAGAAAACCATGGAATGCTTTTCTTATATTGTCAAAAGAAGTACATTCATAGGAAGCACTAACTTCCTTGTTTTCCAACTACAACTAGAAGGAGGCTACAACCCCCTGGTTTCTCAAGCTCCAACCTGAAGGAAGCTACAACTCCTTGATTCTCTGGCTCCAACCAGAAGGAGGCTACAACCCCCTATGTTCTCCAGCTACAACCACATATCCTTGCCCCCCTCCAACCACCCTAAAATATAAGTGCCAAATAACTTATACTGTCATCGTCACTCTATCATTGTCAATATTGCCATGTAATACCTTTCACTGTGAAACCTGCACCAATAATCTCCTCAACCAATCAGATTTGAACACATAGATCTCATATCCACTATCACAAGTGTATAGCTCAAACCATGTACAGCTATGTCTCTCTAATCATGTGCCATACATATTCAAACAATCATAAACCAAGTTTAATGAACCCTCACATCAACCAAGCATCAAACCCTCATTATTATGCAACCTCAATCTATACCAATAACTTCAGCAACACACCTCAAACAAAATCCCTCAAACATGTACCAAGAAATACAAGATATGCCTCAAAAATATACCCAATAAAGTGTGTCAATGACAAACAACAAATATACCAGCATTGTACCTTTGTAGATATATCTCATACAGTATGTACCATACATCCAATAGTCCCTCCAGGGAAAATACTCAATCTCCCATAACCATATCTCACACAATCACCAACATCCAACTACAAACAAGCATATAACATACCTTTTGATCATGTAGATAGATTTGTTGTACCTGAACACTGTCACACTTCCTATAGCCTCTCTTTAGCCTTTGCAATTTGAACCATGCCTCATCCTTTAAATCTGATAGGGCCTCACATGACGAAGTCAGCTATCCTGCAAGGCCTCACATGATAGGCTATAGGAAAACCACGGGGATGCCTCGCGGGACGTTTACTGTCTAACCCGCGGGGATGACCCTAATCAAGGTTTTTCACAATCTTCCTGCTTCCTTCTGCAACTGCGAAACTTTTTTGTCACTCTTCACTACCTCAGACTTGCACAACTTTAGATGTATCAATGAGTACCTTCATTAAACCTTTCACAAGATAGATATTCAATGTGATCAATAGGTGCTAATGGGAGTCTCTTTCTCTCTTGTTTATACTCTCCAAGTGCCTTCCTTTAGAGGTCATCTTCTAACTATTTTACCCAACTTCCCTCTTTTAGGGCTAACCCACTTTCTTGTTGCAACTACTTTACCCATAATTAGTAAAATTCACCACTTCTTGTTGAAACTAATTTATTTTTAATTATATTCTTTATTGCATCAACTTTACCCATGATTAAATCCTAGTTGCAACCACTTTGATTAGTAAACTTATTGGTGACTTTCTAGGATATTCTAGAATAATTGACTTCTTTGTTGACCTTCTAGGGGCTTCTATAATATTCATGAGGGTCCTCCAACTTCACAAAGTCATATCTCATCAACCGTGAGGAACCATGTGACGTACCACGTATCACCAGAAACGACACGACATGTATTGTCCATCTATGATAGTATTACCAGAAAATTTATTGATATTCATGTCTTTATTCCTCATCCAAACTTGGGTTCCTTAACCACACCTATGGAGCTATCGGACTTGCTTCAAGTGTTGACATCAATTACAACCAACCCAATATATCAACAACATTCCCCTTTGGCATTGGTGGCAACACTCTACACTCTGATGCAACGTTGATGGCATGGAAACACTTATGCTCATGCTCCCCCTATGACCATTTCTCCCTTTGGAATCATGCCTATGTTCCTTCTCTTCATTTCCATCCATGCCTCAGATTACTCTCTCCCCCTTTCACATCAATGGCAAAGGGTATATTCCCTTTGGGGCTGCTCCCCCTATATAAATTTTCCTTTGGGATACACCCCCTGTCTAAATTGTCCTTTGGGCTGATCCCCCTATCTGAATTGTTTGTTTTCTCATCATTGGTGCTTCCTCGTGTAAAACTATGGCATATATGAAAAGAATTCAAAATTTACTATGGGGCAGAAAGTATTCCAAGTTTATGTATAAGATACTCAAAGGATTCCCTTGGAAGCAATTTGGTGAAGATATATGTGATCTATTCTTTTGTCCCAGCATACTCAACCCTGGTGTTCTTCTCTGCAACATGTTCCCCTAGAAAGTGAAACTTGATCGGAATGTGTTTCGTCTTGGAGTGCATCATTGGATTCTTTGAAATACTGATCGCAGTGGTGTTGTCCCAAAATATCAGAATGGGATCATCATATTCAACATGTATATCCTTCAAGGTTTGTTTCATCCATAGTACCTGGGTACAACGTGTTGTTGTTGCAATATACTCTAATTTTGTTGTAGATAAGGATACTGAATATTTTTCTTGCTTAACCAGTATACCAGAGACTCACCATAGTAGAAATTTTCTCCACTTGTAATTCTTCTATCATCAATGCTACCTACCCAATCTACATCTGTGTAGGCAATAAGGGATAGATCATTCCCTTTTGGATACCATAATCCAAATTATTTTGTACCTTTTAAATATATGGATATCCTCTTCACTTCCATAACATGTGATTCCTTTGGTGTTGCTTGAAACCTTGCAACATGTCAAACTACATGCATCACATCTGGTCTAGAATATGTCACATAGAGTAAATTGTCACTCATCGATCTGTATTGTCTCTGGTCTACATCCTTTGAATCATCATCCTTACTTAAATTGCAATTGGTCTGCATAGGAGTACTGACTGGTTTGCAATCTTCCATTCCAAACCTTTTTAGCATTTCTTTGATATACTTAGTCTGAGAGATGAATATACATGTATTTCTCTCACATATTTGTAGTCCCAAAAAGAAGGACAACTCTCCAAGTAATTGCATCTCGAACTCATTCTACGTGTCTTTGGAAAATTTTCGGCTCATCCTGTCATCATCACTTCCAAAAATAATATCATCAACATAAACTTCAATTAGATACTATCTTGATTCACCTTTATATAGAGATTGTTATCTACATTTCCTTTCCTGAACCCTTATCGTTGTAAGTATTTGTCTAGTCTTGAATACCATGCTCTAGTTTTAGAACATATAGTACCTTCTTCAACCTACAAAAAAAATATTCCTTTTCTGACAACTGAAATCCTTCAGGTTGCTCGATGTACACCTATTCCTCTAGATTTTTGTTTAAGAATTTTGATTTCACGTCCAATTGATACACTTTAGTATTCTTAGAGCATGCATAAGCTAGGATCAGTCTGATTGTTTCCATTTTGGAAACTAGGGAAAAGGTATCTGCAAAGTCTATACCTTCAACCTGATCATATCCTTTACATACAACCTTGCTTTGTTCCTAGTAACCTGTCCATCCTCATTCAATTTATTTATGAAGGCCCACTTTGTATTGATTACATTCTTGTTCTTCGACCTTGGAACTAGTTCCCTAGTGTCATTCCTTTCTATCTAATCTAACTCTTCATCCATAGCTTTGATTCATAATTCATCCATGTTGTCTTCTTCAAAACTGCTTGGCTCAAATGTGGATAACAGTGTTAGGTGGTGTTGTTCAAGTGAACGTATTCTTCTTCTAGTTTCAACTCCTTCATCTTTATTTCCAATTATCTGTTCTGATAGATTATTCTTTTGCACTCGTCTGCTAGGTGTCTTTGGAGGTACCTGAAGATATTGATGCTCTTTCTTTTCTTCTGACTACTCTTCCCCTTCCTCTTCTACTTCTTCTTCCTTTAAATATTCTTCGTGATTCTGTCCACTAAATATTTTCTTTCTTATTTTATCTTTCGTCCATATGTCTCATCGATCGTCACATTGATGCTTTCCACTATTTGTTTGACTCTTAGATTGAAGCATTTGTATTATTTCCTCTTGCTTTAGTACCCAACCAATATGCCTTTATCAACTCGAGAATCAAATTTTCCAATCCTGTCATATTCCCTTCGGATGTATCATTTTCTTCCAAATACTTTGAAGTAAGTGATTCACATTCGTTGGTCTTCCTTTCCATAGCTCATATGGAGTCTTATCACTTTTATTTATGAGCATTCCTCTATTTTGAATGTGAACAGTTGTATGCATTGCTTGTACCCAAAAGACATCTGTCAACTTGTAATCCACTAACATGGTTCTAGCTATTTCATGTATTGTTATGTTCTTCCTTTCGGCCACTCCATTTTGTCGAGGTGTCCTAGCTACTAACAATTGCCTCTTTATCCCATGCTCACTGCAAAATTCCATGAACTCTTTTGATGTAAACTCTCCTTCATTGTCTAATATTAAACACTTTATTTTAAACTCTATCTCAGTTTCAACCATCTCTTTGTATGACTTGAAGTTCTCGAATGCCTATGACTTCTTCTTGAGAAAGAAAATTGTAGTCATTCTTGTGTATTCATCAACCAGTAGCATGAAGTATTGTTCACCTTTCAGTCCATTTGTTCTTGTCGGTCCGACTAGATCGATATGTACAATCTCTAGTGTCTTCATTGTGCAGTATTCATTTGACTTGAAATTGTCTTGGTTTGTTTTCCCTGTAGAGAATGCTTGCATAGAATGTTTGTTGGATTTGAGATCTCGGTCATTTCTCTCACTGCTTCCCTTTTGTTGACCTTGACAAGATTATCAAAATTTATGTGACCCATTCTTTTGTGCCAGAGCCAACTTTCATATTCCTTTCCTAAGCAACATTTTTCTTTTCCAATTTTGTTTAGTACATATATGTTGCTTAGAGTTCTTACTGTTGTACCACCAATTTGTCTGACTCTGCTTTTATTATTTCGCATTTCTAAGAATCAAACACAAGTTTGTGTCCTTGGTCACACATTTGACTTACACTTAGTAGATTGTGTTTCATGTCTTCGACTAGGAGAACATTTCCTGCTTTGGTATCCTTGCTTCCAAGCTTAACTACCCATTTTCCTATAATTTCGGTTGAGTTGTCATTCCCAAATGAAACTGGTTCATCTCTTTCCTTCTTAAATGTTAGAAGCATGTCCATATCACCTGTCATATGCTTTGAACATCCACTGTCAACATACCATCCACATTTCTTGTGTTTAGCTTGTAGAGAAAGCGTGCATTATTCAGTGTTGAATTGATCCTACTTCCTTATCCATATTCTTTGTGGTTCCTGTCTATGATTGTTGATATTTTGTTATGATTCTCTAGGAGGAAAAGTTAATCTACAATCTTTAGCCATGTGTCCAAAGTTATTGCACTTGTAGCATTCTACTTCAGTGTTCAAAGATTAAAATATGTTGTAGCTTATGCTTTGTGCTTCATGAGATCTTCTTGAATAACCATTTCTTGTGTAGCCTTCATAGTTATTCATGTTCTTGGTATTGGCACTACAATTCACAACTTTATGTCCAAAATTATTACATGAATAGCATAAACCAAGAAAAATAGTTTGACAACTGGGGGTGGAAGATATTTTGAATGGTGTTGCTCTTCTAAATCATTCTTCTTCTCGAGGTCTCCCCATTATTAGCTACTATTGATTATGAAATCTGAACCTTCTGGGTGGTGCAGTATCTCTGTAATCCTATTCTTGGTTCCTCTTGCCTTCTTCCTTCCTAGAAGAGCCTTTGATTGTTTATGCATATCTTCTATGTTTTTTTCCTTGGAGCTTGAGCCTTTCTTTGTCTAGTTATATCCTAGTCCAGATTTGTCATGGTATGCCCTTTGACTACTAATGATCTAATCCAATACTTTGGTGTTGTTCTATTGCATGTCCCTTTTCTAAAGATCTTTCCTTAGAGTGACTATCTCTACTTCCAAGCCTTCGATCATCTTGTCCTTTTCATCTAACTGACATATGAGTGCCTCTTTGATTCTTTTGCCTTCTTCTACTTGGATTTTTAACTTTGTGATCATCTTCTCAACTTCCTCGGAATTGGAGTTATGAGATCCCTCTTATTCCATTAGTTTTTCCTTGAGTGACTTGATTTTCTTTCTTTCAATCCTCAGCTCTTCTAGTGCACTGATTAATTATGCTCTAAGATCGACTTCTCCTTCTTCCTTGGAATCTTCTTTGAAATATTTTATTTCCATGAAGAGTACTCTTCATGTATCGTTGTCATCATCTTCTTCCTCATCTGATGATGAACTATCTTCCTTGGTGCAGAGACTTTTCTTGAAAAAAAAAATGTTTCTTTTATTCTTTTGATTTTTCTTTTTCTTTTTATGATCTTCTTATTCATCACTTTTTGTATTCTTATGAGGACATTTAGAAGAAAAATGACCAACACCACCATAATTAAAACATTTCAATGGAATCATACCTTTATATTTTTTGGTTCCTCTTGTAAATTTTCTGACGAAGTTTGTCATTTATGCATCGTCTTCCGAATCATCATTGTAGCTACAATCTGACTTTGACTTTTGCTTCTTCTTCTTCTTTGTCTTCTTGAATGCATTGAATGTTGCTTCCTTCATGACTGAATCATCTTGGTATATCCTCATCTCATAAGTTGTGTATCCCATGTAGCTCATCCATGCTTAATGTAGTTAAATATGCTCTTTCTTCCAGGGCTGAAATCTTTGAGTCATATCTCATAGGTAGAGATCTTAAAACTTTTTGAACAATGATTGGTTCCTTCATTTCTTCTCCCAAACCTTTAATGGCATTGAATGTCTCATCAACTCGTAGAAAGTAAGAGGCATGGTTTCATCTTCCTCCATATTCAATTGTTCGAACGTGTCTCTAAAGGTTTGAATTTGGCTCCCTTAACCTTTGCATCTCATTCATAGATATTCTTTAGTTTGTCCCAAATTTCTTTTACGGAATCATAGTGTACAACTTTGGTGTATAATGATTCATTCAAAACATTTAGGATATCATTTTTGGATCTAGCATCATTATCTTCAAGTTTCTTTCCATCCTTAACTGTCAAGGGAGTGGTTGGTGCTTTGTATCCATCTACTATTGCTTGCCAAACATCAAATCCATGTTCATGCACATATGTTTTCATCTGTCTGCTCCAAAATTCATAGTTATGACCGTCAAACTGTGGAACCCAAAACTTAGCGTAGTCCATGATCTCCTTCTGGTGGTTAGACTGCTTTCTGAAGGACTTGCTCTGATACCAATTGTTGGAATACTGAGAGGGGGGGTGAATATGTATTAGTACATTTTATCCTTTTTAACAACAATGTGTATTGTTTACTTATGATCATATTACCAATAACATTCAATATGAGCAATATACATAAGCAGTGAATAATAAGTAATCACACATAAACATAGTACACCAATATTCTACGTGGAAACCCAATGTGGGAGAAAACCATAGAAATATTTTCTTATATTGTCAAAAGAAGTAAATTCATAGAAAGCACAATCTTCCTTGTTTTCCATATACAACTGGAAGGAGGCTACAACCCCCTGGTTTCTTAGGCTCCAACCTGAAGGAAGCTACAACTCCTTAATTCTTTGGCTCCAACCAGAAAGAGGATACAACCTCCTATGTTCTTCGGATACAACTAGAAGGTGGCTACAACCACCTATCCTTGTCGCATATGTTATACCATCATTGTTATATAGCCTCAATTTGTACCAATAACTTCAGCAACACACCTCAACCAAAATCCCTCAAACATGTGCCAAGAAACACAAGATATGCCTCAACAATATACCCAACAAAGTGTGTCAATGAAAAACAACAAATATACCAGCACTTTACCTTTATAGATCTGTCTCATATAGTATGTACCATACAACCAATAGTCCCTCCAGGGAAAATTCTCAATCTCCCATAACCAGATCTCACGCAATCACCAACATCTGTTGGATTACTGAGACGGGGGGTGAATCCATAATAGAGAAATTTAATAATTTTTCACCATAAAATGCAAGTGTTATATCAATGTAGCATTATCATCCAATAACTA
>ML779777.1:1893691-1933145 GCA_009831015.1 Picea engelmannii | reverse complement strand
TAATGGCCTAAAGCCAACATAATTAAAATAACATTACTAATCTAAATTACAACTAATGGCCTAGAGCCGACATAAATAAAATAGCATTACTAATCTAATATGCCCCAATTAAGGGGTAATGAGCCAATATTAGGGCTTAACATTGTCCTTGCCCCATCCAACTGCCCTGATGTATAAGTAGAATGATGGAACCACTGTGACACTATCACTGTGAGATATATTGTTGTAAACATGTACCAATCAACCTGTACCAATAACTTGAACCATGCATCAACCTGTACCTCAACCTGTAATCAACCTGTACCATAAACAAGTGCATCAACCATGCACCAACATGTACCAACCAACCTGTAATCAACATGTCCCATAAACAAGTGCATCAACTATGCACCAAACCTGTACAAATAACATGTCACAACAACCTGTCCAAACAACCTATCGCATCAACCTGTCTCATCAATCTTATCAACCAAATTAGATCTACTCACCAAGACAACTCTCAAATATGTGCATCAACCAAGCATAGCACAACAACTCATAATCATCACCAAGATCAATATGTGCTTCTAATAATATACCAATACAAGTATGTTACATCATCCATAAACCATGTGTCAACAATACTACTAACAATTACCTCCAACTATGTACCAAGTATGTACCAATCATGTATCAACTACTCATCAACTATGACTCATCAAGATGTATCAACATCAACTATACACCTCATGTATGTGCCAACTCATCAACTACTTGTCTCAACCATGTACCCAACATGTACCTTAACCAAAATCCCTCATCAATTTCATCATCCAAATATGATTTGTAACTTTGTAATAGACCTGGTGTATATTATCACATACCTGCAAACCTTCCGTAACTTTAACAACAAGAGACTAGCATTTTCATCAAACTTTTCTTTAGTCTCACATGACTAGTTTTGGATTATTCAACCCTAACTTGAAATAATCATAACTATGTACCTGTAATGAATAAAGATCTGAAAATGATATACAATTTTCTTCAATGTGTTTTATGCAATTCCTCCAGGTGTCACTACTTGGAACCTCTCAGAAAAGGAGTTATAGAAAAAATGGCATACCTTGTTGAATTATGGTTTAGTCTAAAGAGAGACTTTGTAGAGCGTGCCCCGCACGGAATATTTTTTGAATCGATCAGTAAATGTTACACAGCATACTAAATATTTTACTCTAACCAGCACATTTTGTCTTACTAAATTTGGATCTGTTATGAAAAAGTTATGACGTTTTTACCCGAAACACTTGTTTTAGACTAGTTTTAGGACTAGCCACAAACCCTATTTTCCACGGAGTGTAAATCCAAAAATAAAATGACCCACAATCTGATTTTTTTACCATAGATACTTTGATATGTTTCCTCAATGGAATAGAAATTTCATGGTCTGAATCATTCTAGAAAAAAAATTATTGCAAAAATGGTGAGATGACATGTAAATAACATACCTTAGAAAGCATCATCAAAAGAATTTATCCTCCCTTGAATTTCGGCCTTCTTTTCTTCACGTTCCCTCTGAAATTAGGCTTAGATATCCTTTGGTTACCTCAGTCACCTATAGATATTCAATATTCTCAAGTGTGATGTAAAATGAGAGATCCTTGCCTCTTATTTATACTCTCCATCTTCTAGGTCACTTAACCCATTTCTAGGTCACTTAACCTATTTCTAGGTCACTTAACCTATTTTCCTCATTTTTAGGGTTAACCACTTTCCATAATTAGAAAGTTCTCCATTACTTTATCATTTAAATATTCCTCCTTGACTTTGTCACCTCACTTTATCATTTAAATAATATTATTTGATTTTGTCACTTCACTTTATTATTTAAATAATCCTTCTTGACTTTCTCACTTTACTTCATCATTTAAATAATAATTTCTTCTTTGCAAGCTCTTTGACTTCTTTGACCTTTTGGGGCTTCAAGCCAACATATGAGGGTCCTCCAACTTCGTAAGGCCATAACTCTCAAACCGTGAGGAGTTATGTGACATTCCACATACCACCAGAAATGGAATGACATGCAATATCCATGTAGAATATTATTTCCTTCAAATCTATCAAAACGCATACCATTATCCATTAAACAAACTTGGTTCCATTACCCAAACCTCGGTTCCCCAACTTCTCATGGCCATAACTCTCTAACCGTGAGGAGTTATGTGACGTTCCACATACCACCAGAAATGGAATGACATGTATTATCCATATAGAATATTCTTACCTTCAAATATATTAAAACTCATACCATCATACATGAAACAACCTTGGGTCCATTACCCAAACCTTTGTGCTACCAAAATTCACTACCAGACTTTCTCCAAGGGTTGACATCAATCAATAATGGTTGACATAAATATACAATATCACTCTCCAATGGTTGAAATCAATGAAAACCAACAATCCATACCAACTATCCATCAACCTAAGCCAACTATCTGACAACATCTAACTACAAACAAGTATATAACATACCTTTTGATCTTGTAGATATATTTGTTGAACACGAACACTGTCACACTTCCTATAGCCTCTCTTTAGCCTCTACAATATGAACCATGCATCATCCTTCATATATGATAGGGCCTCGTTGACGAAGTCAGATGTCTCGCAGGGCCTCACGTGACATGCTATAGGAAAAACACGGAGATGCCTCGTGATACATTTACTATCTAACCCCCAGGGATGACCCTAATCAAGGTTTTTGTGATCTTCCCGCTTCCTTCTACAACTGTGAAACTTTGTCGTCACTCTTCCTTCAGTAGCTCATACTTGTGCAACTTCAGATGTATCAATGAGTAACTGCAATAAACCTTTCACAAAATAGATAGTCAATGTTCTCAATAGGTGTTAATGGGAATTGCTTGCTCTCCTATTTATACTCTCTAAGTGCCTTCCTTTAGGGGTCATCATCTAACTATTTTACCCAACTTCCCTCTTTTAGGGCTAACCCACTTTCTTGTTGCAACTACTTTATGCATAATTAGTAAACTCACCACTTCATGTTGCAACTAATTTATTTTTAATTATTTTTTTATTGAAACAACTTTACCCATGATTAACTCCTACTTGCAACCACTTTGACTAGTAAACTTTTTGATGACTTTCTAGGAGCTTCTAGAATAATTGACTTCTTTGTTGACCTTCTATGGGCTTCTAGAATATTCATGAGGGTCCTCCAACCTCACAAATCCATATCTCCTCAACCGTGAGGAATCATGTGGTGTACCACATATCACCAGAAATGGCACGACATGTACTATACATCTATGGTAGTCTTACCTACAAATTCACTAATATTCATGTATTTATTCCTCATCCAAACTCGGATTCCTTAACCACACCTCTAGGGCTACCGGAATTTGCTATCAGACTTGCTTCAAGGGTTGACATCAATGAAAACCAACCCAATCTATCAACAATATTTTATTTTGGGGGTGTCCTCAAAGACATCGCCCCAAATTTTTATTTTAATAGATTTCATAGTAGTCTATAGTCTACCCTTTTTCCAAGATATATTCATAACTAGTCTTCTAGGTACCTCTTTCCTCTACTATCACCACTACCTGCTTCCTCTCCTTGTGTCATTTCTTTTAAGGTCCCTCCAGCTTTTTCCCCTAAATTTGAAAATCCCCCTTCCTCTTGATAGCCAAATTTTGTGCACTAGTGGCTTGTAACAAGCCACTCTGGTGCTTTTTTTCCTAGTCCTTAACTTCCTTGATGAGTTGCTCGACTCTTTTCTAAAGCTTCACTTTGGTGCTACCAAAATTCTCACAACTTCCAGTATCAAAGGCAATGCTTTTGCTCATTTTTACTTTAGTGAGATCATGTTGTAGGTTAGTGATGTTTTCATTGGCCTCATCTAGTTGTAAGGATAAATCTATTGATTTTCTCTACCTAGGTTCCATCCCTACTATCCTTTATTCCAAGGTTTGGTTCTTTGAATTTAGGATAGCATTTTCAGTATTTAGGAAATTGACTTCATCAACGAATTTCTCCTTTTCCTCCACCATTTTATGAGTCAAAGGGAACACTAGAATTGCTTGATTTATATCTAGAGCCTCAATCCTTGCATATTTCCCCTTAAAAAGAGATGTTGTTAACAACTGCCTTTAAGTCCCTCCTTAAGGAGACCAATATATTATGTGGTTTCTTCTTTTCCAATTCTAGTGCTTTCACTTTTAAGCTCAAGTTATTTTGGGTAATTATAGAATCCAATTTCTTCTCAAAAGTCTCACTTGAATGGGTATCCCTCACATATTTGTTGTACACTGCATTTTTAGATCTCTTATCTATTAGAATATCATCAATAGGGGGCAAGTTGGTTGTTTCAAATTTGACTATGGAAGCCCTCCAATATTGGGGCCTTATATCTAAGTATGATTTTTTGATCAAATGCTCTAGGGTGGTAACAACATATTGATTGATATTATTATCATACATGAGGAAGAGTCTATCCTAGGAAATGGCATATAAAGGATTTGGGTTACTGAATGTCTCTTTCTTGGCTTTCCTTCTCTCCTCTTCTTCCCTCACTAACTCAATAGGGTCATAGTAGTCTAGGGGATGAATAATGTCTAACAATGAAGGTTGTTGACTGGTGGTGTGTGAGGTGTTAGCATTGGGTGTACTAGGAACATCTCCTGATATAGCTAGAAAATTATGTGAGAGAATTTCTAAGGGGAAGAGGAAATTGGGGTACAAGGGGGAGGTCCTCCAACGTGTTGGGACACACTTGATTCACACATGGTATTTTAAACATCTCCTTCAATTTATCCTCCTAATTTCTCTATTCTTGTTTTCTTATTCTCAACATCCTTTATCTCTTTCCCATTCTCCCTATTTCTTTTATTAACCTAGGAAGCTTTCTGTTTTGTTTTTTTCTTCTCTTCTCTTGCTTTATGGGTAGCTTACTAGCTACTTTTTCTTCTACAACGTTTCTCTCCTCTTCTTCCCTTTTAGTCTTTGCTACTTTCCTTTCCTCCACTTCTGCTCTTCTTTTTTTCCTTATCCTCTTGGGTGTATTTTTATTATATTGTTGTCCTTCTTTCCTCTACTTTCTTCTCCCCTTATTTTGCATGTGTCAAATGCTATTGGATTTCTTCATATATTCTCTATTACTATTGTTGAGGAGAATCATGTGGAGTGGGGTTCTTGGGAGGAATTCCTTGCATTAGGGCCCCTACTATAATACCCCAGTTTTGAGTACCCATATTAATAATGTATTTGTGTATATTTGATGAAAAGTTGGAGTGCCTATAAATTTGAAAGGTTGGAGAGCCTAGCAATGTAATACTTTGAATATTAATAACAAAAATGCATCACTTTCCGCAAGACGAACAAAGACAAAGTTTATAGGGGGCTATGATTCCACGAAAGAGGGGGTTGAAGGGACTAATCCTTTTATTATATTTTGTTCATCCATCTTAGAATTAGTTGGAAAAATTGGTTACGTGAACTTCTTAGGGAGGCCATGTGGTGCATTATTGCATGTAATTATGTAAACCATGTTTTTGGTCATTGAGAGGTTCCTCAATTGTTCATCACTCATTCTCCATTTCGGATACTCATTTATTCTTGCTCATTTTTGGTTCTTGGTTTTGTCATGGGAATGAATTGTTGAAGGTAGAGAGACATTGCTAGTTGGTTGTAGGTAACTACTATTTTTTCCAGCATGAAATTGATGCATGTGTGCATGACATTATGGAAGTTGTGAAAGAACTATCCACAACTCAGAATCCTTGGAGTTTACATCATTGAGATTTCCTGACCAATAGCACTGGAGCCCTAGAAATAAGTGGAATAGTCTGAGGGATTTCATTGCACAGAAGGGAGTTCATTTCTTTTGTTTGTGCAGGTTGAGGGGGAAAGAGACCTAGTAAACTAGGATTGTTGTGTGGTTGAGAAAACTATGAGAGGTTGATAGTTGACTGGTGTGTGTTTTAGAGTTAGCCTAGGCACCTATCCTTCCAGATACATAGCCTCGACTCAGGGTGGCCTATTGTAGAGATTTGATATGCAAAAGATCCTAAGGTTGGGTGCAATGTCCGACATCTATAGCCAGTTCGTGCAATTGTCTTTTAAAGATAAGTGTATGTTCTTTGTTTCTCTACATTTAATATTTTATGTTATATTTATATGGAGTTATATATCTCTTTAGTGTTGTGCATGTTAATGAGCAATTCCATTTTCATATTTTATTATTTCTTGATAATTTCATGAGTTCTTGTTTGTCATGCATGCTTCTTGATTACTAAAGAATGTTAGCATAAGTTTGAAATCTATCAAGAACATGAAATTCAAAGGTATCTGGGTAGTGGGTATGCCACAGATTGGTATCAAGGCACCAATTGTAGTATCTAGGATATATGGGCTGAAAAACAGGTTGAAAAATTATTATCTTCACAAAGGCCAGGTTGGAGGGTGCTTGGGTGGCCAAATGCATTTTCTTGAAAATAGGCTTTTTTTAGAATTTTGGAAAAATTGGAATTTTTTCGTATAGTGATGTCAGTGATGACATGGAGGCCATGTGTCAGGTGAATTGCATTGCCACAATGGTAGGCCCAGTGGTGCAGTGGCAGGGCCACTATGGTGGGCCCAAGTGGTGACGTAGTGCCACAACAAGTGAGGTGGTGAACCGATACCACAACTGGTATCGAAGGTTTTTTAAATAGTTTTGCAATGTTTTAAAAACCTTCAAAATGGACATGAGGCTGCCATGTATACATTGGGTGCTATGGTGGTATCGAATCATTTTTCTTCATTAACCTCCCTCCACTTCAAGCTTCGATATCCACCTACACCGTCGATCAACTCTGATCCTCCGCCATCAAATCTAAGGAGTGGGCATGTTGCACGCCAGTAGGGTAAAGGTGTGGGATGGGACCCCCCCATCATCACAACCAAAATAAGGGTTCAAAGTGGAGGCACATATATGTATGTCGGACCCTTGTCCCATCGATGACTAGACCAAGTACCATGTGGCAAATGGTACAAGTGGGGTATGAACTTAATAATATTTATTTTATTTATACATTGAAGCATATGGTAGGAGAGAAGAGGTAAAGAAGAAAGAAGGGGGATGATGAGAGAATGACAAGGTAGATCCAAGGTGGTAAAAGGGATGACATGTCATTCTCTCAGGGTTCCATGTGGACCCATGGTGCCACATCGACAACCTCGTCAGCAGATGTCACATATGCAAAGAATATCCTATGTTTCAAAAACAAATATGGAGCCAAAATCATATTTTGGCCATAAAAGGAGCAGAAAAATCAGATTGAGATGAAATTTTGTCAGTACATCCACAGCAAGGAAGGCTACAAAAGTGTCAATGAGGGCCATCATTTATGCTTAAACTTTCCAGAAAGTCCTAGTAGTTTTTAAAGATTTTGGTCCATTTTAGTGACCAAGATTCAGATTAAGATGAATTTTTTAAAGAGAGTTCAAAAAGTAGACATGAAAATACCCATTGAATGAATTGGCTAGATTCTAAAGGGTTTGGAATGGTGGTGTTGAAACATGCCAAAATCCACTATTCTAGGCCACTTTGGGGGGATTTTGGGGATTTCCAGAGGAGGAAAAGAAACCCCGGATCACAAAACTAGAAAAAATTATTTAATTAACATTTTATCTACTCATAAATACAAGCAAGTTTGCTTTAATGAAATTTTTTCATAAATGCTTAGTTTGGGAGATAGCTAGTTTTGCTCAAATTTCTAAGTTTGGAAAAATTGTAAAAAGGACAAAGTTGCAAATTCCAAATTGTTGTAGAATCTTACTAGAAAAATAGATTGATAAACTAAAATTTGTTGTGTGTTCACCATCGTGAATATTATCAGTGTCCAATACATATTTTTTTTCTGGTTCTTTAAGTATTTTCATCTATAGTTGACAGAAGTTGGTCTCCTGGTTAAATTGCACTAGTGAAGAAAGTGCACAAATTGGGTGAAAATGGATTTTTCAATAAGCCATAACTTCCAGCTCAGATATTGGATCAAGGAACATGAATAGTAATTGGAAAGATGATTTAGAGGAGAATACTATTAAAATATTATAATTTGGAGAAATGTGATATGATTCTTCTTGAATTGAGAAGAAGAAGCACATATAGCATTAATTGACAAAAATTTTATAATATGCATAATTCTAACAAAAATGGTTGCTTGCACATTTCGTATGATTAGGGGTATAAGAAGAAAAAGTCAAATTGGGATTGTATATTAGAGACATGGAGCATGCAAAAATATACTATAGTCATGAGAGAGAAGTCAAAGGCCAAAATATCAGTTTGGGTGGTGACGAAACATAATCTAGTGGACATAGGAGCACGGTGGAACCAACGGAATTGGTAGAGACTATCAGGAGTTTGAGAATGGATGTGCAGAGTTATAGCGTTGATAAGGAGAAGAAAATAATATTTTAGGAGGAACAAAATCAAATCAATACTCAGTTGATGAAAATCCTAAACCAGTTGCAAAGACAAGTGAAGAATGGATCGGGATCAAAATATGAGGAAGAAGGTAGACATCGTGCAAGGAGAGATAATTGCAAAGGATCTTGACACTCAAGAAGTGATAGTAGATCTCAAATACATAATCATTCACCTACTCATTCAACTATAAATGTTTATGCATATGAAGAGTCAAGGAGCAACCCAGAAGTGTCTCCTATTAGGAATCAAAGAAGAAGATATGAGTTCGACAACTTCCAAGGAGAGCTTAGGAATATTAAGCCACCAACCTTTGGTAGTGAAAATATAAAGGGAGATGATGTTGAAACCTAGTTGCTCAAAATATGAAAGTATATTCAATTTCATAGCCACTCATATGACCTAGAAGTCAGGGTTTCCATATACCATTTGCATGGAAATTCTTATATGTGTTGGAATCATTTGAAACAATTCGATCACATTGATGAGAACGGGATTTCTTGGAAAAAATTCAAGAAAAACTTCCAATAGGAATATATTTCATGGCACTATTATGAAAAGAAAAATTAGGAATTATTTGAACTCAAGTTGGGAAGCATGACCATGGAAGAATATGAAAATAATTTCTTGGAGTTGTTGAGGTATGTCATATTTATCAAAGAGGAGAAGGTGAAAATACAGAGGTTTCCAAGTGGATTGACATCCTTTTTCAAAGATAAACTTCAATTTTATCAACCTGGGACTTTGGCAGATACCATTAGAAAATCCAAGTGCCTATATGATTAAGGAAAAGGTAGAGAGACTTTTCATAAGTCTTGGAAGGATAAGAAGAAGGATAAATCAGATCATAGAAGGAAGGGATTTAAACCTTCTTTCAATAGAAACATTCCTAATGCATATCGAAAAAATAAACACGATAAGAATGAATCCAAGATGGAAGATTCCTTGGAAAAAGGGTGAATGCTACCAATAAAATGTCGGGGATGTAAAGAACATCACATGTACAAATACTTCCCTCACAGAGAAGAAACAATGAGGACCTTGCACAACATTCAAGAGGCTATTACATTGGAAGACATGGGAAGAACTATTCCAAGGATATATGCATCCATAGAATATCAAAATGTAGAGCATCTCTCCAATATGTTTGAGGTGGAAGGTAAGATTCATTAGAAATTCATAGTTACATTGATCCTAAAGTAGTGGACAGATTTGATTTGATGAAAAGTAAGCCTGGAATATCATGGTTGGTTCAGCTAGCCACTGGGAACAAAATAAAGATCAATGAGATTGTCAGGGGCTTTCCAATAGATCTGAATCGAGTGAATATCAATGTTGATATGAATATCATACAATTAGGATTTCATGATGTCTTAATTGGAATATACTGGTTAAACAAGCATCATGTTGTTCTAGATTTCCATAATAAGACATCTACATATCTTGTTGAAGAAGGAAAGCAGAGAATTGTGCAAGGAATTCCAAGACCCATTTCTATAATGGAGATTTCATCCTTACAATTGAAGAGATGTTTCAGGAAAGGATGTAAATTCTATGCAACTCGTGTGGAGGAGCCAAACAAGACCAAAGGGCCAAGTCTTGAATATTTTTTCGTATTGCAATAGTTTGAGGATGTATTCAAGGAAATACCAAGGTTTCCACCAAAGAGAGATATATATTTCTCTATTGATTTAGTACCAAGATCTTCCATAGTATCAAAGAATCCTTACATAATGAGTACATTGGAATTAAAATAATTACAGATGTAGCTAGAAGAATTGTTGAAGAAAGGGTGCATACGCCCAAGTGTTTCACCTTGGGGAGCACCAATAACTCTTTGTGAAAAAAAATGATGGAACGTTGAGGCTATGTATTGACTTTAGATAGTTTAATAAAGCCATTGTAAAGAACAAATATCCTCTACCCAGAATTGATGACCTCTTTGATTAGCTAAGAGGAGCAAATATATTTTCAAATATAGACTTGAGATAAAGTTATCACCAAGTGAGAATCAAGGAAGAAGACATTAATAAAACATCTTTTAGAAATAGGTATGGGCATTATGGATTCATATTGGTGCTATTTGGATTGACCATTGCACCAGTTGTATTTATGTGCTTAATGAATGGCATATTCAAAAATTATCTAGATAAGCTTGTCATTGTGTTCTTGGATGGCATTCTTATGTATTCCAAGTCAGAGAAAGAACATGAGTGTCATTTGAGATTTGTGGCACAAGTTATAAGGGATCATTAGCTATACACAAAGCTAAGAAAGTGATATGTTTACCAAGAGGAGATCAATTATTTTGGGCACATCATTTCAGAGGAAGGCATAGCAGTGGATCCAAAGAATATTGAAGCCATTAAGGGATGGCCAACACCAAAGAATGTTTTAGAAGTTAGATATTTTATGGGATTAGCTGGATACTACATGAGGTTTATAGCAGGTTTCTCTAAGATTTCTCATCCCGTCGCTTATTTACAAAAGAATGGAATTAAGTTTGAATGGACAACATAGTGTGAAGAAAGTTTCCATTTATTGAAGGAGTTACTTACCAGTGCACCTATTTTGAAGATTGTTGATCCAAATGAAAATTTTGTGGTATGCATGGATGCATGCAAAGAAGGACATGGTGGAGTCCTCACTTATAATTGACATGTCCTTAGTTATGAGTCCATAAATCTTAAAGAACGTGAGGAATTATGCCACACATGATTTGGAACTTGCTGCCATAGTTCATGTATTGAAGATGTGGAGGAATTATTTAATGGGGAAGAAATTTGAATTAAGGACATACCATAGTGGTATGAAATATTTGTTTGAACAACCGACTTTAGATGACAAGAAAACAATATGGCTAGAATTTTTAAGTGAGTATGATTTTGACATCAAACATATCAAAGGAAAATAAGATAAAGTTGTTGATGCACTCAGCAAAAGGGTACATATCATGCATGATACAGCCATTAGTGTGCATAGTTCATATTTAAATAGCAGAATTTTAGATGATATTATTATAGACTAGAATTAACTACGGGTAAAATAAATCTTACAACATAAATTTAAAGAGTATAAGATGAAAGAAGATAGAGTACTTATGCAACAACAACAAAAAATGTGTTCATAGTTCTAGAGAATTAAGGAATTTGGTGTTAAAATAAATGCACAATGTTCCATATGTCAGACATCTTGGTTACCAAAAAACAAATGCAGCAATAAGAAGCCAATATGTTTGGAAAAAAATGAAGAAGGATGTTGTTGATTACAATGCTAGATGTGTGGAATGTCAAAGAGTGAAGGCTAAGCATAGACACCCAGCAATTTTTTTACTGCCATTGCCAACCCAGAGTGGAAATGGGAAGTGGTAACCATTGATTTTATCACTAAATTTCCAAAGACAGCAAGGAAAAATGATTCAATAATGGTAGTGGTGGATATATTAACAAAGGATACTCATTTTATTCTAGTCAAGATGACTTATAAGGCAGTTAATATTAGAGAAAATTACATGAAGGAAATTGCTAGGTTGCATGGGATACCTAAGGCAATTGTTTCAAACATAGATTCAAAGTTTACTTCAAAATTTTGGAGAGGATTATTTAAAGGATTTGGAACAAATCTAAATTTTAATAAATCATACCATCCATAGTCAAATGTTCAAATAGAGAGAGTCAACCAAGTGATCGAAGACTTGTTAAGAATGTATGTGATGGATAGGCTATATAAGTGGGAATATTATTTGCATTTGGTTGAGTTTTCCTACAACAATGGGTATAAATCTTCATTGAATATTATCCCAATTGAAGCATTGTATGGTAGGAAATTAAATACTCCAATGAGTTTGGACAACCTAGAAGACATAGTGGTACTTGGGCCAGAATTGATCAAGGAGATGGAAGAGCATATGGTTAAAATTAAGAAGAATTTGAAGGCAATACAAGATAGACAAAAGAGTTATGCATATAAGAACATAACGACCATATAATTTAAAGTGGGAGAGCATGTGTTTTTGAAAGTGAATCCCAACAAGAGCTTATTGAAATTCGAAAGTTGTACCAAGCTAGCAGCCAAATTCCGTGGTCCATTTGAAATGTTGGACAGAAAACGACCAGTTGACTACATGCTTGCATTGCCTACTTCCATGAATGTGCATAATGAATTTCATGTATATTTGTTGAAAAATTATGTGCATGTTCCTAACCATGTCATTGATTCAACTTTGATTCAGGTTGATCCAGAAGGATACTTCCAAGTACATCTAGTGCATATATTAGATAGGAAGGCCATGGTGCTCTGGAACCAATCCATAGGGTAGGTAAAAGTCTAGTGGACATGTTATATCCCTGGGGAAGCGACATGAGAGTTGGAAGATACAATGTTGGAGGCATACTCGCAGTTGTTTTTGGAAGATACAATGTGGGAGGCATACTCGCAGTTGTTTTTTAATTTTTGATACACACACACACACACACACACACATTCATGGTGATATGCACTGAGAACAATGCCAAAATAAGGGGGAGGGGAATGTAATACCCCATTTTTGAGTCCTAAGATTGTATTTGTGTATATTTGATGAAAGGACAAAGTGCATGTAAAGTTGAAAGGTTGGAGAGCCTAGCAATGTAATACTTCAAATATTAATAATAAAAATGCATCGTTGGCTACAATATGGACAAGGATGGAGTTATAGAGGGTTGTGATTCCATGAGACAAGGAGATAAAGTGAATAATAATTTTATTATATTTTATTCACCCATCTTGGAATTAGTTGGGAAAAGTGGTTATGTGAGCTTCTTAGGGAGGCCATGTGGTGCATTATTACATGTAATTATATAAACCATGTGTTTTTATCATTGAGAGATTCCTTGATTGTTCCTCACTCACTCTCCATTTTGGTTCCTCATTCATTCTTTCTCATTTCTTATTCTTGGTTTTGTCATGGGAATGAATTGTTGGAGGTAGAGAGCCATTGCTAGTTGGTTGTAGGTAACTATTGGTTATTCTAGCATGAAATTGATGCATGTGTGCATGAGATGATGGCAATTATGAAAAAACTATCCACAACTGAGAATCCTTGGAGTTTTTGGCATTGAGATTTCAAGACCAGTAACATTGGAGCCTTGGAAAGAATTGGAACAGCCTAAGGGAGTGCATTGTAGAGAAGGGGGTTCATTTATTTGGGTTGTGCAGGCTGAGGGGAAAAGAGAGCTTGTAAACTAGGATTGTTGTGTGGTTGGGAAAAATGTGAGAGATTGATAGTTGATTGGTGTGTGTTTTAGAATCATCTTAGCCACCCATCGTTGTGGATTCATAGCCTCCACTCAGGGGTGGTCTATTGTAGAGAGTTTATGTGCAACAGAGCCCGAGGTTGGGTGGAATATTTGACGTCTACAACCACTTGGTGTAATTATCTTTTAAAGATAAGTTTATGTTCTATGATTCTTTACATTTTAAATTTTTCTTTGTATTTATATGGAGTTATTTATCTCTTTAGTGGTGTGCATGTTAATGAGCAATTCCATTTTCATATATTATTGTTTCTTGATAATTGAATGACTTCTTGTTTGTCATGCATTCTTCTTTATTACTAAATAATGTTAGCAGAAGTTCAAAATCCATCAAGAACGTGAAATTTAGAGGTACCTAGGTAGTGGGTACGTCACGTCTATCATCTTTTCATATTCAATTGTTTGATGTGTCATGGAAACAAAGGTAGATTGCAGGTCCCCCTTTTCAGCTATTGGAACATTAAGGTCTTCTCCCAAGCCTACGTCTTTGGGTCTCACCTCCATGATAAGGATCTTATCCATACCTTGATCCTCTCTCATTATCCCTCAAATTACCTTGAATCCCATTGATTTTAGTATGGGAATGGATTTCTCATATATAAGGACTTCTTGTGGGGTTGGTGTAGTGGTTTATTCAAACTAAAATCCCTTTCACTTTCTCTACCCTCTATGTGTACCATGTTATGGAAACTATTTCTCATGTTTCTTCTATTTTCTCCTCCACGTCATCATCATCATCATCGTCACCATCACCTTCATCCTTCTCTCCCCCCAAGGCATCATCATATAACTTAGAGAATGTCTCATCCTTGGGCATCTCACAATAAGGGACCTTCTCGTCACCAAGGTAAAGCCTCATTCTCTACCATTCTCCCATATTTTGCTTGCTAAAAATGTTTTCCAACACCTCCTTCCTACCTCAGATAAGGCAATGAACTTTATTTCAAGTTTAGATATTACAGTTTTATTGGGCCTCTAAAGGAATAATAGGCTAATATTTTTGGTTTAATGGGATAAGGTTTATGCAAGGATTCAACCATGGCTTTGGAAAGGTATACATCGGCTTCCAAAATGGCCTTTACCTCAAAATAGGAGTGCTTATTATCTAAATTCTCCTCCAAGGGCCTCTTTTCATGATCATTGGGCCCCTTCGCTTCTATTTTTCGTTTTCTGGTTCCATATTGAAAAGTGGATCATATCTCAAGGGTTTATCTCAAGGGAAACTTAACTTCTCTAATATCTAGACAACCTTCTTGGCATGTTTCTTATCTAAAACATCATAACCCCTCATGACAATTTGATAGTTGATACAACTCTTCTTTTTGGACAACAAGAAGAGAGTCTCATCAATTAACATACTCAAGTACAAAAATTCTTGGATTAAGGATTTTAGGAAGCCTGTAGGGGGTTTTGTACATCTCAATCACTTTGAAGTCTTCTCCCAAGAACTAGTCACCTTTATTGTGGTCATCACCAAGTTGTAGGTAGGGAATTAGGCATTATTTTGGGCTATTTTCCTATGATGATTGTGAAGGAAGACAAAATGAATTCACTAACTAATTTAAAGATGGATGAGCCTAGTTTTCCCTTCTTGACCCATAATAGCTAGTCAAAACACTTAATGGGTTGGTAATCCTTGAATTTTTTTAGTCCTAGGTGAGACAAGGTGTGGCTACGATAGAAATTGAATAAGTAGACTAGTGAGGAGGGGTAGAAAAATGTTCTATCAATCTTAAAATTGGCCAATTGTTTTCCAATGTTAATGGCCAAGGTCTCTGCATATCTAAATGAAAGGGTCAAGTGGCTATGGAATAGGTAAAGTATTTCCAATATGCTTTCATCAATCACACTATGGTTATCCCTTCCAAATATCAAGGTGAATAAAGAAATGGACTCCTTGACCCACTTAAGAAAATTTTCTTATTCTAAAGGGGAGGAGTGATTTGATTGACCTGGTTGTATGATATATTTTGGAAAATGGATTCCTTATACTCACCAGGCATGCCCATATATCTATTTCTTTGTGCTTTTAGGGATAATAATATGATTCCCATAAAGGTCCTAGAATGGTGGAAACGGATTGAGCGTTAATTCAAAAAATATCTAACTAGCCATCAGCAGACATGATAGATAGGGTTGAGGGGTTATAGTGCTCATCACAAATGTCTAAGAATTCAGGAAATACGTAGGTGTTTGGGACCATTTGTTGTGCTAACTTAGATGACAAGTAGGGGATCCCCTTTCATCCCATCCCCAAAGAAACCATAGGAAACCCCAATCATTTGGTGGAGAGTGGAGGAAGCGAGAGTTAGGGTAGATACTCTAGTGAATTCATCACTAAAAGAAGGATGTTTTAGGGAGGACACTTCAATCATGTCCAAGCAATGATTGATTAAGAAAGAGGAGGATTCCCTACATTATCATTTGGAAGTTCTAGGAATGATGAATTATATAAATATTACAGTGACATTGAAGAAAAGAGAATCTTGGTAGTGAAATAAACTCACTTGGTACATGCTAGTAACTCAAGCTCACTCAGTACACGATGGCCTCGAAGGTGGTAAACTACAAATATATTCAACAACATTGATTGTGGGTTCAAGATTGTTAATTTCATTTAGGATCCTCTTGTTCAATCTTGGTATGGAAAAGGGGAGGGGAGACATGGGCTCTTTTAGATTTAATTTGATGGAATTGGATTGCATGTGAGACTTGACTCTAGTACAAAGATTCATAAATGCCAATATCATACTTGCATTGGTGTTTTTAGTAGTCATTGTAGGAAACATGGTGATTTTTTATTGGTAAGAGAGATTCAATGCTTGGGGCCTAATAGAATCATTGATTATATGGATATCATTGATTCTCTTTAGGTGCATATTCTCTTATTTGTGATGCCATCACTTTTAATACTGATGGGGGTTCCCCATGAAGTTTTATAGCATATGGATCTAATATTCTGATGCAATTTGGGCCATTAATGGTGTCTCTCATCCCTTGGGACTCTGATAGGCTTGCCTTCGTACAACATGATCTAGACAATTGAACTCCTTTCACAGAGATAATATCAACCATTCATGGTTTCCTAACTCTTCCCATCCCTCAACATAATTTTCCCTATGATACAAGATAGTTGTTCATCTTAACCTAGTTTTATGTATCTGGGTTATTCATGGCACTTAAAAATTTTCCCTTCCAAATATACCTCTTCTCTTGCGATAGGATAATGACCATTCATATAGAGGAGTGGGGAAAAGATCCATCATTCATGGATTTTGAGAAAAGGAAATTTTAAGGATCCATAGTTATCTTAAAGTGTAGAAACCTTGGCAAATTGTTTTCATTATTAAAATGCCAACTATAAAATGTTAGGCAATATTTTGTAAAAATATTCAAATTTCTAAGGATTTTATATAGTTTATAGAAATTTTGGTGATTTTTTAGAGTAAAATAATTTGATCAAATAGAATTTGAGAGAATCCTTTTTAGGAAAAATGGAAAATGATGAATCTTTTTGGCAAAAAAACATGGAAAATTATTCCAATGGAGAAATTTAGACCCTGAAATGTTTCCTACTTTAGAGGAATTGTAGGGCCTCGATTAGGAATTTTCCTATGATGGAATATGGACTCTTGATTTGACCTATCAAGATGAATCTAAACAATTCATTGAAATTGGGCCTTTTTAATTACCTAACGATCCTACCTTCTACAATACATTGTGAGCATTATATTTGAACTTAGCGAGTGAATTTGGACAATTCACAATACGTTATAATCCATCGACCATCGATAGGGCCCTCCCTTGTGATGCAAAGTATATTGTTGATTTGATTTGTTGGAGTGAATATTCATGCCTTCAGCCAATCTAACCACATTCACAACCTCAAGGGGTTTTAGCACAAAAAGGAGGACCACAAGGTGTCCTAAGGGTTTTCTTCATTTAAGGAGGTTGAAGGGTAGCTCGAAGCATCTTGGGAATATGAGAACAACACATGATATTCCCTAAGATGGTTGATTTTTAGGTTGGATGTATAAGGTTATGTAGGGTATCCTAAAAAAATATAGGTATGGGTTTCCAAGACTGAAAACGCCTTATTTTACTATCATTTATCCCCATTCCTAGTTCTACGAAGGAGTTAGACTTGGATGAATTCACTTAAAGCCTATAAAAAACACAAGAAAGAGAAGATGTATTTCTACTATTGGAAATGCAATTTATTAATTTATCCTAAGAGAAGCCATTGCAAGAAGTTGTGTACCAAGGGGTGACTATTAAAGAAGTCCTAGAAAAAATACCCTCACCATTGTAGCTAAAAATAAAGTCTAGAACTCTAGGTTCTGTTAGGAAATTATAATTCCACGCTAAAACTAACAGAAGAAAGGAAGAAATATTTAAGCTATAAAATAAACGATGAAACAAACACACGGTACACATAGATGTTTCCCTAGAACCCAAATGGGAAAACCAACATTCCTTGAGAATCTGTCTCTCTTGTTGTCTTATTCATTGAGAATAAATGGTTACATGTCTAACCTTGGTCTACACCTAAGACATAATCGACATCATACCCTCTTGCTTTACACAAGGGCAATCCTGTAGCCAGTTTGGCTTACATCTACATTACCAACAAACTCTAAATGGTTGATCTAAAGATTAGCTATTCTACGATTAGCTTTTGAAACATTACAACCTGCGTTATTTATAGGATTTATAGTAGGAAAAACCCTAAAGAAAGGTTCCCAAAAAATGGTTACAAATCCACGCAGATCATTGGCTACAAATCATCTAAATCTTGGGATTCTATTACAGTTGGCTACCAATTCATATTATGAGTTGACATTCATTCAGTCTTCAGTCAGTTGCCACATGATCGCATGTCAACCTCTTGTCGGTTAAACTTTTTGAATTGTTGTTGATTATTACGATTCGACTTTTCCCAGTCGAACACTTCGACCTTGAATTTCTCTGCCAGTCGATCCATCTTGACTAGAATTTCACTATAAAGAATATAACAACCCAACGGGTTATTTATTGAAGAGGACCAACAGTCAAGAGGAGACAACCACGGAAAAAGCTAAGGAATTGGTGAAGTGCGTTAGGGAATAATTTTATTGGGTGAATTTCCTAGGGGATAAATAACAAGAAAATGTTATATATGGGTATCTACATCTACACCAAGGAAGAGGGCCTTAAGAAGCCACCCCCTCGACATCGACTACAACATCCTCAATAGTAGTCACATGATTGCCTTAGCCACAACAAGGTAAGGTATACAAATCGAGGGTCATGTTACATATCGTTACCTTAGGCTTTGAGTTCGAGTTCCAGATGGGTAGAGGGATTCCACAATACGCTTGATATGTGAACCATAGTTTAAGTTAGTTCACCATAGTTCAATATGGTGGACCATAGTTCAAGCTAGCCAAGTGGCCATCACTATAAAACAGGTTTGTGATGGAGCCATGATCTAGATGTTGCACTATATATATATGTGAAATATGGAGCTACCCTCCCTTGCCAATATAATCATTGAGTCCAACTATGATATCATGGGTAGATTTAATTATAAGGAGGACCACTTTAGGGACCCTTGCATCAAAAATATATTCCTAAAGAATCAATTAGAGGAGAATGGAAAAGAAAATGAGGACATGTGCATTCTAGTAGAATAGGCTCTAGAGAAGGAGAGATACTAGAGAAAGAAAGTAGAAGAGACCAACATAGCATGGAAGAAGCAAGTAAAAGAGAGTATTATCACACTAGAGAGAATAAAGAAGCTAGTTGTAGATGCAAGAACATGAGAAGTGGTGGTACACAAAGAAGATACAAAGATAAAGGAGGAACTATCAACCTACTAAGTGAAGGTACTTCCCCACCTGCTTAAGACCTTTGAGTTCTCTTAGAAATAAAGCAACATCATAACCAAGGTCATGGAACCCCTGCTGTAGGTTGTAGATAGTAGGAAGGAGTTTTTTTACTCAACCATAGAAGTATAGACAAAAAGAGAGGAGGAAAAGAAACAAGAAGTCATAAAGGTCAATATCTAAAGGAAATTATAGATGATAATCATCAATCTAACAATCAACAAAGCTCGCAAACATATCAATAAATTAAGATGGTGATGCTTCAAGTGTTAGGCATTGTGGGTGAAGCTTCGACAACAAGGTGACATCCTGATGATACTTGAGTAGAGAATTCAATAAAAGGTAGAATAGTTGAAGAAGAAATTCAAAAAGGTTTATGTCCAGTCCATCTCATCTAACAATGGTGAAATCTGGAGGAAGAACAAAGCCTCAAGATATGACAATATGCTTTGGAGGAGGAGAATAAAAAGTTAAGGAATCTAACAAGGGATTTATCATGTAAATCGTAGGCTTAGTTCATGGTATCGAAGAAAATTATGTTAAGAGTAGACATAGAAATGAAGGAACTAACCAAGGCCATTCCTTAGGAGGAAACTATGATGGATACAACTATGGTAGATTGCACCTAGAAAATATAGCAAGCCATCAAAGGATAGAAGCCATGTTTGATGAGTCCAGTAGATTCAAAGATGTAGTTATCATAGAACTCCTTGAGTTGGAGCCTCTTTTTGAGTAATAGGATTCCAAAACCAATTCGTAGGTGAGTTGGAAGGTGTGGTTAGAGAGTTGTTGTAACCCAATTTTGTCCTAAGTACTCATGTAGAGATGAGTTTACAAAAAGGTGAATCTATATATGACCATAAGTTGTAAATCTCGAGTATGCAGAACCATAGAATTGTAAGTAAGTGAAGTCCAACAAGTCAACTTATAACTACTCTATGCCTAGTCTCTTCGGTCATCTTCGCATGTTTCTAAAGTTGCAAACCCTTTTGTATGGGTGGGTTATAGCCAACATATTCCCTAGTACATTCTTGAATCTATCTCATATATATAAGGATTGTAATGAATATGAGACAATTGTTGTTAGTGTTTAATTGGGGATATACAAATTTTTGGAACCATGCTCTTAGATAAGTTCTATGCATGAATTTTATGTAATTCATGATATTTGAATACAATGGAAGACTATTATTTTCATGTTTATGTGCTTATGGTGTATATGGATGAGGTCTTCATTATAGTCTTTACTATGTATGTTTTTTGTTATGTTAGCTTGGATGAATGTGATTAAAGGTAAACTAATGGAACACACACCCCACTAAAATCATAACTTAATTGGAAACTATCAAACATGCTTTGGATGGGACCTTATTCCTTCTATAAGGTTGAATATACTAGCATACTAGACATTTGTGGATGTTTATTGGACACCTTCTGCAAACCCCAGGTCTATCATAGAGCCAACATATTGACTGCCAGAGATTATTTCACTAAGTGATTGAAATTTATTCCACTAAAGAACGATAAGGATGAATAGGTTATCACCTTCTTGGAAATTGATATATTTTCCGAAGTTGGGTTGCCCCTCAAAATCATTTCTCATAAGGGCCTTGTTTTTGTTTCCATTATAAGATTACTAAATTATGTAGCAAATTTAATGTCATTCATTTGACTTCTTCTACTTATTCCCCACAATGAAATGATCAAGTTGAATTTATTAACAAGAACATGATCAAGAATTTAAATAAAATCATAGCAGAAAATCCTCACTAATTTTATGATTTACTAACTTTCACCTCATGGACCGATTAGACTACCATAAAAATTGGTACCAATGAAACTAATTTTATGAGGTCCCCCATCCTTTACCTCAAAAGAACCTAGGTTTTTTAATAGATGAATGATTAATTTACAAGTATGAATTTGAAACAATGATTGATTTACAAGTATGAATTGGAAACAATGATTAATTTACAACTATTAATTGGGAACAATGATTAATTTACAAGTATCAATCTGGCCACAAGGCTAGATTGATGAAGTTTGTTCCCTATCTTACTTTGTCCTCAAAAGCCAGCATAGTACCATAGAGTTGCTATAAATAAGGGATATTTGAAGACTTACTTAGGTTATTTTATTCGTGTTCTCCCGGTATTGCTCCACTTCTAGCGAGTGTCCATAGTTCCGATGGAGTCACCCCAATATCACGAGCTTTTTTCCTTTACCAACGAGCATCGATAGCCCCAACAAAGATACTTGAATGTACCATATGATATGAAACTCCTTTCCCGAGACTTTACCTTTTAATTTTAATTTGAGAGAGAGTTGGATGGGGTATATCAGTTACCCTTTAAAGGCATGTGGGATGATACATGTTATATAAGAACCAATTTATTTTTTCTTGAGTGATAATTAGCATCTCCCTTATACATATAACTCTTAGTACAATGTTGTATTCTCAATAAAACATTTTTTACCATTATGTGAGTGAATGGGGCCATGAAGATAACTAGCAAGCCATTGAATACTTTAGTTTCGAGTTGCACATGGATATCCATTGTCCAATTTGTGTTCCACCATTGGGTCGATAGTTCAAATTCCCAACTCAATTTTTTGTCAAGTAGTTTCATGAACGAATTCTTTATCCATTGAGCTCATAGGAGAGTTCCATGGCTTTGCACAATTGTTCTTGGAGCTTCCGAAGAAATCATAACACTTCAATGCAAACTCAATTAGCTTCAAAGAGAAAGCTATAATGGAAAACTTTATAAGTAAACCAAAATGAAATAAGGAAAATTATTAGGAAGTCAAAATGCAAAAGCAAAACAAAATTGTGAGTAACCTATTTAAAGCAATAAAGGAAAATGAGGCATCAAATGAAAAAATAAAAAAAAAACAATAAAGAAAATCTACATATACAAGCTAACTACCCAAGAGGAAGCTAGCTAAAGTACCTTTTCAAAATCTAGCCATTGGCAGGAAAGAGGACTACTTCCCTTTACAAAATTGCAATTTGTACATCCCTAGGCCAAGCTTTTATACCACTTGGAAGGGACTAAGCCATAGATGTTGGAATCCAGTGTGCTTTCCCTTTTCTTCATGTGTCTTGTCCAATTTTAAGACGATATATCCCACCTAGAAATATGTATTCCCTTCAGACCATTTATCAAACCATCTCTTGATTATATGTTAGTGAACAACAAAATTCTTCTATGTTTTCTCTTTTTCTTCTTCCAACTTCAACAAGGTATCAATCTGCTTCTAAGTGACTGGGTGGATCTACCCATATGAGGCTTGGATAGGTGGAGGGATGGAAATAATATCTTTGGGGCGAGAATCACTTCCTTTCCATAAACTGGGAAATAAGGGGATGTTCCTAGGGCTACTTTCAAAGTCACTATGTCATCCCATAAGGTACTCGATAAGGAATTATGCTAATTTCTTTGATGGTCAACTATAGTTTTCTTCAAAAAAAAGCTCAAGTTTTTATTGGTTGACTCAGCTACACCATTGCCTTGAGGGTAATAGTTATATTAATATCATAAAATAATTCCCTTGTTTAAATAAACTCAATTAACTTAAAATAATAAAACTAAGTAACATTATCGAAAATGAGTGTTGAAGGAATGCCAAACTTGGTAATTAGATGGTGTTCTAGGAATTGAATAACTACTTCCTCATTTATGCTTGTCAATGGAATAGTTTCAATCCATCGTGTAAAATAATACATGGTAGTTAGGATGTAGTTATGTTGCTTGGAAGATTTTAGATTGATTTCTCCAACGATGTCCAAACCCCATTGCTCAAAAGGTTCTTTAATTGTTATAGGTTGCAATGGGATAGCAAGCTTATTTTCCCATCCAGTACACTTTTGATAGATATTACACTTATGAGCATATGAGTGTGTATCTTTGAACATTGTTGGTCAATAATACCTAGCTCTCAAAATATTGTGAGTTGTTGTTTCATCAATGGATTGTCGCCCAGCTGGCCCATCATGCAATTTTGTGAGGACCTTATCGACACCATGTTTCTCAAGACATATAAGAAAAATTCCATCATATTTTTTTCATAATAGGAAGTCATTAAAAAGATGGTATTGAGATTACATAAGTCTCAATGCTCTCTTATGTTTTTAATTAAAATAGTTGAAAGTAGTGCTATGTAGAAATTATTGCCTCAACTCGTTGTACCAAGAGTTTGTCTATGAGAACATACAAAATTTCCTAAGCCTAGAGAGATATCTCATTTTCCTAGCCTTCTTCTGATGAATCAGCTAGGTTCAGTGCTAATACTACTAGCTTACATGGACCTTGGACTCTAATTCTAGTGGTAGTTCTAAATTCTAGATCATAATCCTGGATGGTTTTCATATAGTTTCCTCTGCATTCCTCGTGTTCTTTCTGCACGAACAATGATCTCACAACTGGGTGGGATACTATGATATTTGTGTGGTTCCTAAAAATATATGACCTGAACTATTTGACAGCTTTATAAATAGAAAATCTTTCATATCAATCACTGGATAGTTTATCTCAACCCCTTGTAGGCCGGTGCTTGTGAATGAAATTGAACATTCATTCCTTTCTCATCTCTTTTTGTGAGTATTGTTGCAATAGAATGATCAGATGCAAAGGTATATAGTGATAAATATTTGCTAAAGTATGACTTGTGTAATGTTGGGGTAGAAACTATGGTGGCCTTGACTTTTTCAAAAGCCTCCTTCTCAATAGGGATCCATATAAGCTAGATGTCCTTCTTAATCATTTTTTGTAAAGGTTTGGTAGTTTCAGCAAAATTAGCCACAAACTTGTAGATGAAGTTTATCTTTTCGAAGAAGGATTGCATGTATTTATTACTATTAGGCATGGGAACTTGCATGATAGTTTCAGTTTGTTATAGATATACTGAGGTCCAATCCTTTAATATAATGTGTCATAATAACTTTCCCTCTGAAATAGTGAATATGCTCTTTCTTGGATGGAGAGAACTGTCATATTTCAAAGATATGTTTCAGATGTTGTAAGTGATCTGACCTTTTCTTGGAAAACATTATAACATTGTCAAGGTAGACCACAAAAATCTAATCAGCCATTCCTCTAAAAGTTATGTCCATAAGAAGTTGGAATGTATCACCTGCACTTATTAAACCAAAGGGCATTCTTCTGTAGGCATATGTCCCCCACTTCATGTGAAAAGTGGTCTTCAATTAGTGAGACTTGACTACCAAAACTTGATTATAGCTAGAAAACCCATCTAATAATGAAAACATTTCAACACCAAAGACAAGTTGTAGAATATATTCCATTGAAGGAGAAACGTAGTTATCTTTATCAAACTCCTGATTAATATTTTAAAAATCCATGCATACTTTGATTTCCCTAGATTTATTTCTAAAAGACACTAAATTCACAACCCAAGCATAATGATGGTTCTTGACGATGATCTTTGCATCCAGTAGTTTCTTTAATTATTTATGTGAGAGAGGATCAAGAATTGGATGTACCTTGTGTAATTTCTACTAAAAAGGCTTAGCATCTTCTTTGAGTGGAGTGACATGTTGTATGAACTTTGTGTCATAATTTTTTAACTCTTCATAAGTCTATGGAAAGACATCCTTGTATTGCCTAACTAAGTTAATATATGCTTGATTTTTTTCTTTTGAGCAGTAGGTCCCCAGATTGATGTTTGTGGGGTTTTCTTCAGTGCCCAAAATGACTAGATCATAGCTCATAGAAGATATGTGTGTCTTAAAATTTACTATTTTATGAAACATTGTCTACATATCGAACAACTTCTCCAAGGTTAGGACTCCTTTGGGTATTGGAATACACTTGATATTGTTCATGCCACCTCTACAATTTTGTAGGGATTTCTCATGTTCCTCATCATATATAACTCGTTTGTGTTGTTGTTGCACTCAAACTCTAGCGAGAAAGAAATTAGACTTAGCCTTTGTGTGGATCAATAAGGATCCAACCTGCCCTAACTTCTTCCTATCACTTGGAGCCATCAAAGAACAGAGTCCAAATGTTAGTATCTATGTCTAAGTTAGAGCAAGTAGTGCTAGATAAAGCTACTATTTTACAATCATTATCCTCAGTCTACATGCAGTGAAGGAGTTTAGACCATGTTTCTACTTCAAGAGGTGATTATTGTGTTGCATAACAACCAAATTCAATTTCCAAAAAACAGTTTCCTATGATTGAATGTGAGAAATTAATAAGCTTATTCTAACCCTATAACTTTGTTACAATAAGTTTCTTATGAGCCTCTGTGTCCACTTTGATTTGGTTTTCTTTACCTTTGTAAGGTAACCACTTGTGTGACCAATCAATAGCAAAATACCCCAGTATCTATGTGGCCAGTCCCTGCTCAACGGCAAATTGTAAGCTTCTGTAATTTCAACCACAATAATGTCAATAACCTGACAAACCTTGGGATTTGAAGTGAAAGTGAGCATGACATCTTTAAGTTCACCCATAACCTCTAACTGAATAATTTCTATAGTGCACTTGGAAAGAAAAAAATTAATCGTTTTACAAATAGAGTAAGGCATCACATTAGATGACACTCTTGAATCCACTAAACAGTTGTGTACATTATAATTAAGGATCTCAAACGTCAAGATAAATGGAGGAGTTTGTGATTTTGATTATGTGCATATGCTAGCTCTATTTACTATAGCTTTATGCATTGTCTTATATTCCTATTTATTTTCAATTTTTTATATGTTTCTAGTAGGCTTTTGTTTTCTTTCATCGGCATCTATCTTTTTTTGTTGTGGATTTGGGAGAGCTTTGAAGGTGTTCAAGAGAAGATTTGTTTGTTGAGGAATGCTACAAAAATCATACATGGAAACATTGACTTTATACTTTTTCATATCTTTGATGACATTGTATCCCATGGTTTATACAATCGAGCTCTCCATTGTGTCTTTGTTGGTCTGGGTAACAACCATTGAATTTTTGGGTTGGGTTGGAGTTGTATTTTCTTGAGTTTAAGGGGGGTGGCTTCCTTGGCCATTGTGCTAGTTTTTGTAAGAAGAGTGACAGAATAGATAGGTCCTTTATTCCTTAAGTTATAATATTTGGGGGTAAGTTGAGTAACATGTAAATCTCTTATTGATGCTTCCTCCACTACATCATCTTCAAGTTGAAGATATTGGTCCTAGAGGAACATAATTTCTTCACCAGTTGTTTATCCCTCCTCTATAGCCTTTTCAATCTCAATTTCTTGGGAATTTTTCTCATATAGTGATTGTTGATCAAGAATATGGTTTGACCAAGGTCATGGAATTAATCCTCTAAGGAGATGTTTTCTCATAATGATTAGCTTGATGAAAAGTGTAGAAGTTATCTGTCTCCACTTCCTCCATATTTAGGTTTAGATTCAAAGGTTCTATATATTTTGAAGGAGTGTTTGATTTTATATGTAAATGTCTAAAGGTTATTTAATTATTGGTTCCTTGACGAAAGTTATTTTTTTATCCAACAACCTCATTGGATAATTTTTTCACCATTTTAAGCACACTTTCCAAATATGTGGGTTTAGTCAATAATAGAGGTTTATTATTCACGGTGAGAGTTTTGTTACCCTCGCCTCTTATATTTTCTACTAATGTGGACATTTCCTTTTCAACCTTCTTAGCTTCTTCAAAAATTTATGCAAGAGTGGTTACTAGTCCTTTTGAGAAACATACCAATGGATGCATGCAGGGTGGACATATATTATTCAACTACCACCCCTTCGGTTGGTCGGGAATCAATACGGAATTTTTTCAGAATTATGTTGAAGCACTAATTGAAGTATTTAATGCATTCTTTATTTTCCATTTTGATAGCTATTAATTCTTTCAATAAAGTAGCAAGAGTATTTTCTTAGCCAAATTTATTAACAAAATTCTTTTCAAAATTAGGTAGTTCATGATAGAACTCATGGGTAGACTGTACTACCAAGTGGATGCCTTATTTTCAAATGTGTATGGAAACAATCTACATACCACATATTCATGTTCTACATTCACTAATCGCATAACCAAATAGAAATTCTTTATATGGTCTTCTAGGGTACATGATTAATGGGTAAAATTTGGGAAGAAATCTCTCTAGGTGCTTAGGTAGATCATGAAGTCGCCCTCCTAAATTGAGAGTACCTTGGGACATACATTCAAGCACACAAGTTTGGTTTTCAATAGTTTAATGAGCAAGTAATTGTTGTAAAATTTCATAAGTTAGCATGTTAAGCTTAGGCTCAAGGGTTGGGGAATGTTGTAGATTTTAACCTTGTACAATATCTATTGTAGACAGATATTCAGTAAAAGAATAGAAAAGATACAATGTCAAATACAAACATTACATAAAGATTTTTCCCCTGGAAACCCAAACCGGGAAAACCAGCATATTCTATATTCATTCATAATGATACATTGTTTACAATACAATATACATATAGGAGCCAGCGTCATACAAAACCCTAACCCAATGACCTGGATTAGTAAACAAACCTAATTCCTTAACCGAAAATAGAAAACCATCGGCAAAGAAATCATGTGCCTAAAAACCACCTAAAATATGTGACACGTTTTTAGAGGCAGAAAATATATGACATGTTTTCCGAGGCAGAAAAAAATTTCTCAGGGGGGGCATTCGCCCCCCTACGCGCCCGACGCATACGCTCAGACACTACTACTTGTGCAAAGAATATAACACATACCCAACAAATGTGTAGTGTGAGGTGAAGATGGGGGCGATGGTGGGATTTGATCCAGAGGTTCAGGAATCTCTTGAAGAGAAAGTTCCACTAAGTATTCCATAGAATCAACGAAAATTTCATGCTTAGTTTGAATGTAGTTTATGCAAGTTGGTTGTCATCTAGGAAACAAAGGTGCAATAGGAAATTATCCAATCTCCTGGACTTATGTTTGGGTGAGTTGAATTAAATCTTTCACCTTTGGATGAGGAACCATGTAAAAATGTTCAAGAGGTGGATTAGGATTTTCAAAAGCAGTTACAATATCCTCAAATAGAGTATTTGGGTCTAAGTTACATCTTGGGAAGGGATATGGTTGGGTTTGGGTTAACAATTTGAAGGTTTAGAATGATTGTTGTGTGAAGGGTAAATGTTTCTACCAGTTGTATAATTCAAGCCCTCCTTCTAGTGTCAAATTATATTGACATGGGAAAAGTGCCTTGCTCAACAACATGGGTTCTCACCAATATAAAGTCTTAATTAGACCTCACACCCTTTGGAATAGGGAACCCATCTAGATTATGGTCATGTAGTCATTACTATTGAAATGTGAAATGAAAGGTGGAATGCAAAATTTGGAATGCTTTCTAATATGTTTGCATATTATGGTCCTATTCTATCTTTCCTAGCTAGGAGCATGTCTTAACTAGTGAATACAAGGCTAACTATATATGTTCTTGTTATTACTTCTAGAAGAAGAAAAAAATATTTGAAAAGTAGAAACATATATATATATATATATATATATATATATATATATATATATATATATATATATATATATATATATATATAAACATAAAAGAAATGCAAAAAAGTTTGTTCTCGAATCATTGTTCACAACCTCACATTCACCATCCCAAAGAAAATAATTTAGAAAAAGGCAAAGCAAGAATATAAATTCCACACATAAATGTCTATAACATAAAGATACAACCTTACAATGGTTCTATTAACAAAACAAGCACCATAAGTAGTTCTCAACACCTCTCACTAGAATCCAAGATTCTCCTAAAAATTGGTCTGAAGAGATTCTTCTCATTAAAATTCGTAAATGATTTTACAAAGTTCCAACGGCAAAAAACCCTCTTCTCAACTAATGGATTATTTTTTATACTTTTTCTCATAACTAACTTGTGAACTCTTGAACTTCCTTCTTTGCAGTTATGACTCTTCAGCTTCTTTCTTGGCAGTTATTGTTTCCTCATATAAATATGTTCTTTTAATTTTCCTTAAGCTCCCTCAAAGGGGTTTCAAGGGTCAAAATATTGAGAACTAATGATAAATTAGTGATCCTCCTTTTGAAAGGTTGTGGGCCCACATTGATTTGTCCTTGATTTGTCATTTTATTTGTAAAAGATTCTTCATTGTGATCTTGCATTACTTTGAGAGTTTCATGTTCATTGTTTTCTTGAATTCAACCTTTCATTGTATTCCACTATGGATCGCCTTGCTTAAATAAATCATTTTCTTAGTTCTCGATGTTGCCTACTTTCAGGACATTAATTAATATTAGCATCATTTCATCGATTTATATTGATAGTTGAAATCATTCATAGATGCTTTGATTCTAACATCGAAAGATCCTACCTGAAGTGTTGAGCTTAGTTCACAATGAAAACATTGGATCCACTAAACCCTATAATTTACTCCACTCAAAGGGAGCTAACCACTATTGTTCACTCCTTTATTAGAACACTTATCAAATAATATGGCCTTTGAATACAAACATTGCATATCAAGTTGTTTAAGTAGAGTTGAATTCAATTTTTTATGATAATGGGTTTCCTAGGAAAAATATTGATTAAAATTCATACCAGTAAAATCCCATTCATGGTAGGTGAAACATTGGTTGTCAACCAACACCATTCAATAGTTATTGGACGATAATTTCACTTTGAGTGACCTCTATACTAAACTTTTAACTGTACAAAATTTTCAAAAAGTCAAGCAAAATATAAGCTTATCGGCGATAGAAAACACTTTAAGTGGAAAGAAAAGTGAAATAAGAACTTTGTGGAAAGAAAAAGGATAACCTAAATGCACTTTCTCAATCATGGGAGACAAATTAGTTTTCATTGACAGACTTTAGACACTTTTTCAAAATGACTTTCTAACTTTTGATTTTAATCAAAGTAATTTTCTTCACCGCTCGTTGGAGCATATTTTCCACTTTTCCTTTTAGCAAAGTTTGAATTTCACTTTTGATCGGAGTTTGAATTTCACTATTAATCAGAGTTAGAATTTTACTTTCCACTATGATCAAAACCAAAACTTAACTCCATGAGCATTTTAGAAGGACAGTTTCAACTTTCAAATAAACTTTCAATGGAGTTCAAATTACACTTTCCACTCCAATCAAAACCAAAGTTTAATTGTGTGAAACATTTTTAGAGGATGATTTCAACTTTCAAATAAAATAAAGTTTGTGGATTCCTTCGATAACTAAAATTCATTAGGGAAGATTTGTGACTTTTGATGGTAGAGAAAGTGGAGTTTCAACTCCAATCAAAGTGAAAAATTCAGTCCAATGCGCGATTTAGAAGGTTATTTTGAATCTTTTGACTTATAAATTTGTTTGAATTTTTTAGAGAATCAAAACCCAAACAATGAAAAGAACTTGGTTCAGAGTAAATTTTCATCATAATTGAAAAGGAAAATTTTCAAATAAAAGGAGATTGAAAATCAAAAGAATAAAAGGAAAGTGGTACACAAAAAATTCAGAAATGTTTTATGGTGTGTTGAGGTCTCAACACAAAATTTATGTGAAAGCATGTCAATGATGAGTTCAAAAGGATTTTGATGCTTGTTGGTGTGCAGTGGGTAGACCTAGGGTTCAACATTAATTCACCAACAAAACCCTCAGATACCGACCCTTTTGGCATCACCCGCAAGCAGGTGAAATCTCACTCAAGGTATCTATGGGGATTACAGGAACTAGGTTTCCGCAGTCATGAAGGGATGGGAGGAAGTCCTCATAACCATTAGACTTAGAATTAGTTCATTATACCATTTATTATGTGTGTAGAAACAACATAACATATAACATATTCAAAATAACATACATCTATCATATGCGTGCAATAAACATAATAAAAAACACATCATGACACAAACACACCATATTTAACATGGTTCACCCAAGATGGGATACATCAACAATGGTTGGCTTCTTATTATATTATTCAGAATTAGTCATTACAAAATATCTACATCGCACTGATACAGCATGCCCTTGTCATTCTCTTATTCCTCTATCTATCTCTATCGTTCTTCTCTCTTACATATCTCACATGCATTGCATACTTCCTCTCATATTACACACACACACACACACACACACACACACACACACACACATCCATTTATCCCAAAACCCTTACATATTTATACAATTACATTAGGGCTTAGCCTATATCAATGTACCCAAAACGCCTAACGACTTCAACAGTCCTCCTTCCTTTGCGCGTGTTGGTCCTGAAAGTGCACCAATTGTCTTTCCTTCTTCTATGTGTGTTGCATAGCTCCCAAAACAAGTCCCACAGTCCTATCCCAACAAGCCCCCAACACTCACATGTGGCTCATCCTGAGCCACCCAGTTCTTTTGTTGCGCTCCCTTTATTGTCGCAACATGCTTCTCAAAATTTTCCTTTGCAGTTGTGACCTTCTCCTTTGCTTGTGTTTCTTGCGTCAAAATATCCTTTGTTGTCTTCGTGGTAATAGGGGTCTTCAATTTCTCTGCACTGTCTTGTGCTGCTTGTTTCACTATGCCTTGGGCAGCTGCAAGTTCTTCTGTCACCCGGAAAGTTGCCTCCTGCAGCGGCTCAAGCTTCTGCACAAGCTTCTATTGTTCATCTTTGATTTGGTTTATCTCTTGGTTTAGTTGCATAATCTCAACGATTGTAGTGATTTGTTTTGTTGGTGGCAGAGTGTTCATTGTTTCTTTGATCTTTTGCGCCTTGTCCTACATAGTCTACAACCTTTATTCTAATGTATGTAGTTCTACATTCTCCAACAACTGAGTCCACACTTGTGTGTTCTCTTCATATATCTTGACACATTACTCTTCTAAGCTCTTAATGTTCTCTACAGTGGTCATAACAGTTTTCTCCCTTTGCTCCCTTTCTTCTAGTGGAATACTTGGCATTGTGCGGGTTTCCAAGTCTACTATCTTCGGGTGGAAGCCCTGAATGGCCTCGTTGATCTTTGTCACTTTCTCTTCCAATGGGGAATCTACTTCCATGTATATTTCCGATATGTTTTTGTATACTTCCTACAATTCCTGCTGCAACCTCACTTGTCTCTACGCAGCCTCGTCTCATTCTTGCACTAGTTTTTTGTATTTTAAGTGCAATGTTGCATTGTCCTTGTTCACTTTGGCCAAATCTATAGCCATCAAATCTACGCGCAACTAAATTTCTTGCTTGACACTTTTATGCAAGTTTTGTAACATGTTCATCGGTAACTGAGACAACACTAAGTCGATATGGTTTAATGCTTGCACTCGCTCCTGCATCTATGTAGTCAGGAACTCTATATCCCCTGTTGATATCTTCATTATCTGACACTCTGTTGATGTTGATGGTGGTTGTGATATTGTTGGTCGTGACTCTGTCATTTTTGTTGTACTTCCTATCTATTCTTCTTCTGTCATTTGGGTTGGTGTTATCCTTGTTGATTCCAAAATCTGGCACAATGTAGTTATATGCACCTGCACATTCATGTGCATTTCTTCTTATTTCTGTGTAGCTCGCAGAAATGATTCTTCAATTACTTCCTTCACTTGATCTTCGATCTTCTCCAATTCATCCTCAGTCAAGGCTTGAATCTCTACTTCCTTGAAGGCTTTCCTCTTCTTATGCTTATGCGTTGATCGCTCCTTCAGATATTCCTTTCTCTTCTCTCCAATAGGTGGTGTTGATTGAGTGTCACCTACACCATTTCCTTGTGCTTCATGCTCTGGTTCTTCTTCTTGATCTTTCTCTAGTTGTTGTGTCTCCTTCTACACTATTTCTGTCACTGGGGTTTTCCATTCTGCTTCCCGGTCGTTTACCATCTTGCTAACATCTCGTTCTATCAATTTGTAGTTTGTCAGTAACCATTGTCGATATGGATCCCTCTTTGCTTGAACATACATATGGTGTGGATCTGCCTTGAATTGCTTGATGTCTTTGTGTGCTTCAACTATCTGTGGTAGAATAAATGGTGTGTCCTCAATGCATTGTCGGATTGTCTCCTTATAGACATAGAAGGTGATGTTGTTGCCCATCTTGTGTGTAGTATGCCACAATGAAATATACCATATATGTTCTTGTCTTCTTTTATAGGTTGTTTCCATCTTTTATCTTCCTCTTCGCACCCAAAATTCTCAATCACATTTGATTGTATTCACATTCAATTCCTTCCATATTCTATATTAAATTCGTATTTTTCGACAGATCATGGTCTAGATTTGTCAACCTATCAAAATATCATCGCAACTTTTCATTTATGACTATGCATTCCCGCCATATCGCCATTATTTTTTCTCTTTAATGCTTTTCTTGTCCTCTGCGTAGGTCTTTATCCTCGTTCCTCTATTCACCTTTCTGTGCATAGTTCAATTTTCCTTCCTTTCCAAGACATTTTCTTATTCATCTTTGACTCTTTGAACATTGCTCGATTTAGAAATTTATCTCTTCAAATGTTTATTGTGGCTTGCATCAAGATCTTTTATTGTTTTTTCTTTTATTTTTCTTTTCCTCTATAATACAATATAATACAAATACTATGGTACACATATTGTGCACTCAGACTAGTGCACAAAATCACGGTTTTCCCTACACAGTTTCAATCGACTACCATTTACGAGCCATTCCATGGTTTACCCATTCAATTTATGAAATTAAATAGTACATGTTTTTTTCACAAATCCTATCAAATACGGACCCAACCAGTGCATTTGGAATTTTCCAGGGTGCTGCAAAAAATTTGTTGTCATAGAGCAAAACTAAGTCTCTAATCTGGAACTTCTTATTTTTAATATGTTTGTTATGCCATGCCCTTTTGTGCACTTTCTGAACTTGTTGATGTAATCCTGTGACAAAGCATTCTTTCTCCAGTTCCACTAACTCTAACAATATTTTCTCTACTACACCAGAATCTGTAAGCTCTGTCAGCGCAACAATGTGCAGACTTGACACAATGAATTCCATGGGCATAACTACTTCCTGACCATATCTAATTGGAATGGTTTTTCTCATGCCAACTTCTTGCATGTAGTCTGATATGGATATAGTACTACAGGAATCCTCATATCCCAGTCATCTTGATTTACATTACATATCTTTGTCGATGCATGCTCCAGGATATTTTAAACGCTTCCACTATTTCGTTCACCTAAGATTGATAAGGTGTGCTCTTCTAGTGGTGAATTTTAAATTCCTTTTTCAAAGAAGAAAATGTTATATTCGAGAAATGTGTCCCCTAATCACTCATAAGGATTCTCAGACATCCAAACCTTGTACCAACATTCTCAAAAAGGAATTGTGTATCAGTCTTCGCGTTGGAATCTCTGACAGGTTTTGTTTAATCTCATTGGGTAAAATAATTTGTCGCAGTGATTATATATCTTTCTCCTGACCTTTTCGTTGGTGGGTTGATTGGTCTAATGAAATCAACTACCCATTTATCAAAATCTTGCAATGTAACTTGTAGTATTAAAGGCATATGTCTCTTTTGGATGGATTTCCAACTCTCTCACAGACATTGTTGGCATGTTTTACAGACAACGTATGCTTGTCATTGATGGCAAGTACAGCAGAAATGATGGCTTGAGTACAGGTACAATGTGCCAGGTAGGCACCAGAAGTATTTTGGGGAGACGCAGCAGAGCAAGCTCGTGAAGACCGGAAGAGAAAGTGCAGAGGTGCACGTAGAGTGCAAGAGTGTACTTGTTCATTTGATGGCAAACATACAGGCAAGGAAGATCAGCAGTGCAGGGATAATGGCATGGAAAGATCAGAAGCGTAAACTCCATTTCAGAGTTTCAGATACCGGAAGATTGAGAAGTCAAGAGTCGAGACTCTTCAACACAGGAGTCCCGAAGTTGCAAAAAGCGAAACCCTGAAATCCCGAAACAGGCACATCCATCGGAGTTTCGGATACCGAAAGATTGAGAATTCAAGAGTCGAGACTCTTCAACACAGGAGTCCTGAAGTTGCAAAAAGTGAAACCTCGAAATTTCGAAACAGGCACATCTACTGGAGTTTCAGATACCGGGAGATTGAGAAGTCAAGAGTCAAGACTCTTCATCACAGGAGTCCCGAAATTGCGAAACTCGAAGTCGCGAAATGCGAAATCGCGAAATGTCAAAGACTCTTCATCACAGGAGTCCCGAAATCACGAAACCCGAAGTCATGAAATGCAAAATCGCGAAATGTCAAAGACTCCATTTCGGAGTTTCAGATACCAGGAGTTGGAGATGTCAAGGACCTTCACGACAGGAGTCCTGAAGCGGCAAAATGCGAAATGCCGAAATATGTTGGTCCAACTCCATTTCGGAGTTTTGGATACCGAGATTTCGCTGACCAGGAGTTAGAGATGTCAAGGACCCTCACGACAGGAGTCCCGAAGCGGTGAAATGCGAAACGCCGAAATATGTTGGTCCGACTCCATTTCGGAGTTTCGGATACCGGGATTTCGTAGACCGGGAGTTGGAGATGTCAAGGACCCTCACGACAGGAGTCCCAAAGCGGCGAAATGCGAAACGCCAAAATATGTTGGTCTGACTTCATTTCGGAGTTTCAGATACCGAGATTTCGCAGAACGAGAAATCAAAGAACAAAGGAACTTTAACCTTTGAAGTCACGATATGCGAAATTGCGAAATAATCCTAGCCGTTGGATCAAGGTTTGATCTGGACTATTGATCAGACATGAAGAAGGCCCGTGAAGTGTCGAAATCACGACAATATCTGGACCGTTGGGTCCATAGAACACGTGGTGACAGATCCTCATTTCGCTGACTGGAAATTCAAAGGAACGGGGTTCCCTAACCTCTCGAACTCGTGATATGCGAAATTGTGAAATGTCAAAATGCGAAATGTCGAAATGATCGAAGCTAGTCCAGCTAAGCTCCTTTTTCATAGTTTCGAAGATTGCAACTTGGAGAGTTGAGATGCCTCACAACAGGATTGCTGAAATGCTGAAATGTGAAACGACGAACTAAACGCAAGACCCTACGAACTCCAATCCAACGGTGCATGTGAATTTAAAGTATGATCGGAGGGCTATTGTTTCACTTCAGAGTGTAACTACTAGAAACCACTGATTGCTTCTGCCAAAGGAATCAAACAGGCTTCAGGGTGATCGCCAGAGAATATGAAGAGGCTCGAGGGATCTTCCAGTGGAATGAAGATTATTCTTAGAGGTGATTGACAGATGGAAGAGTGTTGAAGACTGTAACTTCAACAAAGAGGATTAAATCAACTTTGATAGAGAAGACGAAGAGTCTCAACTGCCAGACAGGCTAAGGAATCTCAGCTTAACACCTAGTGATGATGGACACATGGATCTAACTACCAGAGAAGCTGAAGAGTGGCAATTATGATCAGGTAGAGAAATCGACATGGAGGGAGCATCCAGAAGCATGGAGAGAGAGCATGCACAAGTTGCATAGAGACTATAAGGATGCAGAACAAAGAAGAGAGGGGTTTTTGTTGTTGTGAGGGATTCAGGAGTGTAGAAGGAAGAGTGTGCAGCAACTAAAATATAAAGCAGAGGAGTGGTGCATTAAATGGAGATGGCACATAGTGCATAACGTGAGAAGAACATAAAGCATATAGGAGTGTGTAGAAGACACTGATGCAGACAGAGTAGCGCAGTGTAGCAGAATAGTGATAAGTCTGGTAAGCCAATGATAAATATTGTATCATTGTGATAAGTTTCATTAGCAAAAATTTATATGTTAGGGTGGAAGGGAGGCACTAGGGAGGACTGTTGTCCTCAGAGGTTCAAGTGGGTTCTTGAACACAGGGAGTTGTAGCTTCCATCTAGCTGCAGCCAGAGAAACCACGGTGGAAGGGTGGTGCAAGGGAGAATTGTTGTTCTCTGTTATACAGGTTGGTGCCTGTGTGACTGGAAGTTGTTGCTTCCATCTAGCTTGGTGTTGGAACACTTAGGGAGTTGGTGCTTCCTTCTAGTGGGTGCTAGAGAAACCAGGGAGTTGGTGCTTCCTTCTGGTGGGTGCCAAAGAAAATAGAGTTGGTGCTCTCAGCAAGTTGCAGCTTGCAAAACAAAGGTAGTAGCCTCACAATGAGTTGGAGCTCATATGTATGATAATGCAAAGAATGTAAAGATTACTTACCATATAAAGAAGAATATGTGTTTACCCTTTATGTGTTTCCTCGGGAAATATTTGTTTCTGTGTATCTCATATGTGTGAATAATGCTGAGTGTACTATTTCTTACTTCCCTGCATTATTGTGATTGTCATTGAGTGCTCTGTAAAGAGTTTAAAAGAAGCATAATTGTTTAAGCAAGGTTACAACTGATTCACCCCCCCCTCTCAGTTGTCCAACAATTGGTATCAGAGCCGGCCCCTTTTATCTAAGGGTAGATCCTAGAGCTTAAACATGTCAAGCCATGAAGGAAATTCAACCAATAAGGCCCCTATGTTCAATGGAACAAAAATTTCCTTCTGGGAAGTAAGAATTAGAACCTACATAATGGATTTAGGTGCAGATGTCTGGGATGTGGTAGATACTAGTTATGTAAATCTAGTTGTACTAGCTAATAAGGATGACAAGCTAGAATTTAACGTCAACGCTAAGGCTATGAATGTTATCTTGAGTGGGCTTGCAGAAGAAGAATTTGTAAAAGTTATGCATCTAGGAACTGCCAAACAAATGTGGGACAAACTCATTAGCAGTTATGAAGGTAATGAGAAGGTAAAGGACGCCAAGCTTCAAACCTACAGAATACAGTTTGAACAGCTGAAAATGAAGGAAGATGAAACTGTTGGAAAATACTTTCTGAGAGTAGAAGAAATGGCAAATGCAATGAAAACACTTGGTGAGAAAATTGAGGAACCTTCTTTAGTTCAAAAAATTTTGAGATCTCTACCAGATAGGTTCAACTCGAAGGTCTCTGCTATTGAAGAACTTAATGACCTAAAAACCTTGGAGTTTTATCAACTTCTAGGAACATTGACTGCATATGAAATGAGAATAGTTAAAGTTAAACCCACCTCCAGAGAAGCATCATTTAAGGCAGACGAGAATGAGGATTCAGAGCCTGATGAAATTGAAGAAAAATTTGTGAAGAGACTGAAGAAGGGATCGAGCAAATACAAAGGTAAATTGCCTTTCAAATGTTTCAACTGTGGTAGGATAGGTCATTTTGCAAATAAATGTCCCCACAAAAGCAAGGATCAGATATGTGATGATGAGGAGAAGCACAAACACATAAATTTCTTTAAAGATAATAACTTTAAGAAGAAAAGTATTTGCGTAAACAATGATGATGATCCTTCAGATGATGAAGACAATGACTCCACTATTGAAGATAAACTAAATGACTTCATACTTATGGCCAAAGAGGATTATGATAATATAAGCACAGGAAGTGATGCTAATGAAGAAGAAGTTGCGGTTGACATGGAAGGAGAACTGATCAGTGCACTGGAAGAGATTGACAGACTAAGAATTAAGAACAAAAAGCAAAGACAACTATTGATACAGTTCGAGAAAGACAGTAAAGAACCTGATGAAGACCTTGTCCTACTAAAAGTGGAATTAGAAGAGGCAAAGAAAATCGAAGACATTCTGAAACGACAGTTATCCGAAAAGAAGGCAAGATGTGAAGCCTTAGAACAAGAAGTAGTGAAAACTAGGAAAGAGATGGAGAAGTTTCAAGCCTTGTATAATCAGAATCTGTCAAGTATCAAAGCCTGAGAAGGATTAGCCACCATTCTGAATCAGCAAAGGAATCCAAAGCTGAAAATTGGTTTGGGTTATGAAGAGGGATCAAGTAGTGATAAGCCAAGAAATGAAGAACCCATCAAGTTTGTCAAATCTACAACCAATGACAACAACA
>ML779777.1:1871623-1890608 GCA_009831015.1 Picea engelmannii | reverse complement strand
CATCTCGCCCAGACATAATGCATGTTGTTGTAATGGTAGGAAAATATCAGTCTGCACCTAAACAGAGTCATTTCCTAGTTGTCAAAAAGATATTCAGGTATTTGAAAGAAACAATGACTTATGGTCTGTGGTATCCCAGAAATCAGAATTTTCAGTTAACTTCTTATTCAGATGCAGATTGGGAAAATTGTGTTGATGAGAGAAAAAGCACCAGTGGAAGAACATTCTTCCTGGGTGACTCATTAGTAGCATGGCTTAGTAAAAAGCAAAGTTCCATTTCTTTATCAACTACAAAGGCAGAGTACATTACTACTGCTACCTGTTGCACTCAGGTATTATGGATGATTCAGACACTTGCAGACTTAGAGGTAAAATACGTTGCACCGATCCCAATTCATTGTGATAACACTAGTGCCATCAGTGTATCCAAGAATCCTATATTCCACTCCAAGACCAAGCATGTTCCCATAAAATACCATTTTCTGAGAGAGCAAGTCACCAATCAGATTGTTCAGGTCCATTACATTCCAACCATAGAACAAATTGTAGACATCTTCACCAAACCCCTAGCCAAGACACCATTTGAATACCTCCGACAGAAGTTAGGTGTCATCTCGTCTCACACCTAAGAGAGTCCATCCTGTTAGGGGGAATTTGTATTGGTTGAACATCTGATACCTCCTAAACATACTACAACAGCTCAGGGGGAGCGTGTGTTCTTTGACATTGATGTCAAAGGGGGAGAAAAGAACAGGTCAGGGTGCCTTTGTTGCCATCAATGCCAAAGGGGGAGATTGTTGGCATGTTTTACAGGCAGCATATGCTTGTCATTGATGGAAAGTACAGCAGTGATGATGGCTTGAGTACAGGTACAATGTGCCAGGCAGGCACCAGAAGTATTTTGGGGGGACGCAGCAGAGCAAGCTCGTGAAGACCAGAAGAGAAAGTGCAAAGGTGCACGCAGAGTGCAAGAGTGTGCTTGTTCATTTGATGGCAAATAGACAAGCAAGGAAGATTAGCAGCGCAAGGATAATGGCATGGAAAGATCAGAAGCATAAACTCCATTTCAGAGTTTCGGATATCGGAAGATTGAGAAGTCAAGAGTTGAGACTCTTCAACACAGGAGTCCTGAAGTTGCGAAAAGAGAAACCCCGAAATCCCAAAACAAACACATCTACCGGAGTTTCAGATACCAGAAGATTGAGAAGTCAAGAGTTGAGACTCTTCAACACAAGAGTCCCGAATTTGCGAAAAGAGAAACCCCAAAATCCCGAAACAGGCACATCTATCGGAGTTTTGGATATCGGGAGATTGAGAAGTCAAGAGTCAAGACTCTTCATCACGGGAGTCCCGAAATCGTGAAACCCAAAGTCGCGAAATGCAAAATCATGAAATGTCAAAGACTCTTCATCACAGGAGTCCCAAAATCACGAAACCCGAAGTCGCAAAATGCGAAATTGCGAAATGTCAAAGACTCTATTTCAGAGTTTTGGATACCGGGAGTTGGAGATGTCAAGGACCCTCATGACAGGAGTCTCGAAGCGACAAAATGTGAAATGTCAAAATATGTTGGTCCAACTCCATTTCGGAGTTTCGGATACTAGGATTTCACAAACCAGGAGTTGGAGATGTCAATGACCCTCATGACAGGAGTCCCGAAGCGACGAAATGTGAAACACCGAAATATGTTGGTCCGACTCCATTTCAGAGTTTCAGATACCGGGATTTCGCAGACCGGGAGTTGGAGATGTCAAGGACCCTCACGACAGGAGTCCCGAAGCGGCGAAATGTGAAACACCGAAATATGTTGGTCCGACTCCATTTTGGAGTTTCGGATACCGAGAAATCAAAGAACAAAGGAACTTTAACCTTTGAAGTCACGATATGCGAAATCATGAAATAAGCCTAGCCATCGGATCGAGGATTGATCTGGACCGTTGATCAGACACGACGAAGGCCCGTGAAGTGTCGAAATCACGACAATATCTGGATCGTTGGGTCCATAGGACACGTGGTGACAGATCGTCATTTCACTAACTGGAAATTCAAAGGAACGGGGTTCCCTAACCTCTCGAACTCACGATATGCAAAATCGTGAAATGCCGAAATGCGAAATGCCGAAATGATCGAAGCTAGTCCAACTAAGATCCTTTTTCAGAGTTTCAGAGATCGTGACTTGGAGAGTCGAGATGCCTCACAACAGGATTGTCGAAATGTCGAAATGTGAAACGACGAATTAAACGCAAGACCCTATGAACTCCAATCCAACGGTCCAGGTGAATTTAAAGTATGATCGGAGGGCTACTATTGCACTTCAGAGTGTAACTGCTAGAAATGATTGATGGCTTCTACCAAAGGAATCAAACAGGCTTCAGGGTGATCGCCAGAGAAGATGAAGAGGCTCGAGGGATCTTCCAGTGGAATGAAGATTATTCTTAGAGGTGATTGACAGATGGAAGAGTGTTGAAGCCTGTAACTGCAACAGAGAGGATTAGCTTGACTTTGATAGAGAAGACGAAGAGTCTCAACTACCAGACAGGCTAAGGAATCTCGGTTTAACACCCAGTGATGATGGACACATGGATCTAACTGCCAGAGAAGCTGAAGAGTGACAATTATGATCAGGCAGAGCACTCGACATGGAGGGAGCATGTAGAAGCATGGAGAGAGAGCATGCACAAGTTGCACAGAGACTATAAGGATGCAAAACAAAGAAGAGAGGGGTTGTTGTTGTTGTGAGGGATTCAGGAGTGTAGAAGGAGGAGTGTGTAGCAGCTGAAATATAGAGTAGAGGAATGGTGCATTAAATGGAGATGGCACACAGTGCATAACATGAGAAGAACATAAAGCGTAGAGGAGTGTGCAGAAGACACTGATGCAGACAGAGCAGCGCAGTGTAGCATAACAGTGATAAGTCTGGTAAGCCAATGATAAATATTGTATCATTGTGATAAGTTTCATTAGCAAAAATTTATAAGTTAGGGTGGAAGGGAGGTGCTAGGGAGGACTGTCGTCCTCAGAGGTTCAAGTAGGTGCTTGAACATAGGGATTTGTAGCTTCTATCTGGCTGCAGCCAGAGAAACCAGGGTGGTGCAAGGGAGAACTATTGTTCTCTGTTATACAGGTTGGTGCATGTGTGACTAGAAGTTGGTGCTTCCATCCAACTTGGTGTTGGAACACTTAGGGAGTTGGTGCTTCCTCTAGTCGGTGCTAGAGAAACCAGGGAGTTGGTGCTTCCTTCTGGTGGGTGCCAGAGAAAATAGAGAGTTGGTGCTCTCATCAAGTTTCATCTTGCAAAACATAGGTAGTAGCCTCACAATGAGTTGGAGCTCATATGTATGATAATGTAGAGAATGTAAAGATTACTTATCATATAAAGAAGAAGAGGTTTTTACCCTTTATGGGTTTCCTCAGAAAATATTTGTCTCTGTGTATCTCATATGTGTGAATAATGTTGAATGTACTATTGCTTACTTCCTTGCATTATTGTGATTGTCATTGAGTGCTCTATAAAGAGTTTAAAAGAAGCATAATTGTTTAAGCAAGGTTACAACTTATTCCCCCCCCCCCCCCTCTCAGTTGTCCAACAAACATCACAGGTCTAACATAACTCTTTAACATCCTTATGAAGGGTGGGCCACCAAATTTCTATGTGCAAAATCTTATGAGCCATTGCTTTCCCTGCACAGTGGCCTCTCGCAACTCCTACATGTGTCTTTGATAGTATCATAGGCCTCTCGTGATCTAATACACATCGTCAAAGAAACCATATGTTCCTAACTTATACGCGTTCCTTGCTATAAGATGATAATATTTTTCCTTTACTACTAATTGTTTCTTTTGTGTAGTTGTAAATTTGGGTAGGGCTAATCCTATGCTCTATAATTGGACAATATCTGGGAAGTAAGCATCGATCATCTGTACTACAAACAAGTGTGCCCCTGGTAGACTATCATACAAATTTCTTGCATCTTCCCCTATTAGTATGCGTGACAAATGATCAGGTTATGAGTTTAATTTTTCCGGTTTCACAATCACTTCAAAATCATACTCCTGAAATAATAGCAACCATCTGCATATCTTCCCCCCTAGCACTGGCTTATTGACTAAGTATCTCAGCGCAGAATGATTTGTGTACATCTTAAAATGTGATCCTAGCAGATGATGCATAAACTTATGTAGTGCATATTGTTAGAATATGAAAGATGTGTGCTTGTTTTACCATTGACAATACCCTTGTCACCCAACCATAGGTTGAAGCCACTCTTCGAGCACCTTAACCTTGACAGAGAATCATTTTGGAAGCAAACCCTAGGCTAGATAGCCAAACAAAGGGTAGCGCACCTTTCCCAAGGATAGCACACCAACAAGAGCCGATCAGATAGTCCAAACCCTAGCCAAGAGATAGTCCAAGCCAAACATGATCTGCTAGCTGCAGCAGTTGTAATAGCAGCTCTCCTCAAACCTACGCACAAGACCTCGCACTGCAATGTGCACAAGACTGGGCACTGCAATTATGAGACTGCCTGCCAGAATGAGAACTGGCCTCCTGTATTTATACTAATTCTGGCTAACCGCCTCAGCCGACTTCTCATTCTGGGTATCTGTCTGTTTAGTATATATTATTATTTATGGCTGACTTCTTCTCTTGGACGCTAATAACCTAATATAATTTATCTTCTTGAGTCGACAAGTCTTCTAGGGTTATTAGCCAACTCATTAGGGTTTCTTCTTGCTTCCCGAAGTATTCTATCCTTGTTAGGTTTACACATGGAGGTAAATACCTCCCACAGCTACCATAATATCAACACTCCCTCCTAGCTAGGGAGGTATTACAGGTAATGGTCTTGAGCACAAAACATACCATTCACCTGGTAGCATCAACATAGTTATATAGACTAGATCATGAGCATCATCATCATCATCAGTTGCATCATCTCTCGAAACCATACTCTATCTGAGTAATCAGACATGATGCTCACTCCACAGAGTGATACAAGAGCCATTCTTCTAATCTAGAAGAGTAAATGTTCTGAACCATTTTCTGTCTGGAAAATCTATGTTCATCATTCATCTCGCTGATAATTATTTCCAATAAACTATTGATAGTCTTCAAGGCAATCAGAACAAAATAGAACGCAACTGTGTCTATCCATAGTAGTACATAACTACAATCCAGTGGTACACTACCACACCAAGTAACACACAAGTACTTGATCAACAACATATAGTCACGAACAGTGGAACACATCCACCACAGTAGTATACATCTACTATCATACAGTCTTCATAACAATCATCTGATACCAACCTGCACAGAAACAATGTTATGATATAAACTGAATCATTTGGGCCAATATTTTACTCACAACTGTGAGATCTGAAAGAATATTTTCCCTCAGAGTAGAACAATGAGATATCTRGACTATTCTTCTCAAGCAACGAAKAATAATTGTCATGTCTTATGAACCTGGACCATTCCCCACCCTGGGCCATTCTTCCTACACTAATCAAAGTGCACCCTGGAGAGAATGTATAAACCCTAAGGAATGCATGTCCCTGATTGTTGAGCCTGGACCATTCCCCACCCTGAGCCATTCCTCCTACACTAATCAAAGTGCACCCTGGAGAGAATGTATAAACCCTAAGGAATGATTGTCCAGACCATTTCCTTTGTTAAACACAAGAGGAAAAGACTGTCCTGTATCAACCTCCAAAACGGACCATTCCTCATGTTAACCACAATGAGAAATCACTGCCCAGCGAGGCGGGCCAGTCTTCTTGAGTAACCCTCAAGAAGAGAGACTGCCCTATACCACTCCCCATGTTAACCACAATGGGAAATCGTTGTCTATGATACATCAACAATCTGGACCATTTCCCATGTTAACCACAATGAGAAATCGTTGTTCGTCAGAAATCTCAATCCACTTTCCGAACAGGAAAGCATCTGTCCAAGATGGACTATTTTTCAATCTTGAAAATGAATGTCCTCAATAATTTTTTTAGTGCTCCCTCCCAACCTGGGAGTTATCTATTCCTTTTTCAATAAAGAAGTCGTCTCCACGAGCTCCATCTTGAGTATGCAAACTCTTTCATCTTGGATAGAAGATTTACCAAAATGTATGCTTATCTGCTCATCTGTGGAGATATGTATTGGAGAACCACTACCTCCTTTCTCGACTTCATCATGGATAATGTAATGCTTGATTTTAAATGTACTTTAGTCTGGAACACTGATTTTCTGTGAAGTCTTCATGTAGCTCTGAACAATAGAGTACATCATTGTTGGAAAACTGGAACATATCCATGTGGCACTTCTTCTGTCATCATGAGATTTGATCTACTAAGTAATCATCTTGATGTTATAGGAAATCTTCACCATGCTTTTGTTGTGCACTGGAGGTTCTCCACCAAGTTATCTTCTTCTATCTGCATACAAGGGTCTCTTTCTGGTATGCCTCAAAGTCTTGATATTGCTCTTCATATGCTCTTTATTCAATTTCTCTGGAGAACATTCTTTGCATTCATCTGATGTAGAACTCCAACTCATGGATGTTGTGGATGATATAATGACTCATGTAGAGATAATTCTGGTTTACTGGAACAAGTAATCATCATAGTCTTCTCCCTCCATCTAGGAGAACCCCTAGTTTTGGATCTCGAAATTCTTCCATTCATAAGTCGTCCATACACTATTCTTCATCACGACTTTCAGTTCCTCTGCTTGATTGATTTTGTTGAGTTTATATCAGGCTCACAATCTTGTGATTCTTGATACAATGATTGGTTGTTCTGGATTCTCTTTCTTTCTTGGAATCTTCATGTGTTTCTTTAGTTCTCGGGTCCACGGAGTTTCTTATAGATTCCATGCCCTAAATATTCCATCATAGGATCATGGATGTGGATGGACAACCAGGGATACTTTAAGGCTTCTCTTTGAATAATACGTATTGTTTGTCATGGCTGCTATCATGGATATATACTTCATCATCTTCAATGGATCATAGGATTAGCTCCTTCCTAATCCTTGCTTCATGTATGAGTGCATATAATCGGCTCCCTCCATCTAACAGAGTGCATTCTTCCATCTGCATCCTTATTGTCTTCTACAATATATAATTGGCTCTCTTGTCTAATAGAGTCCACGCTTCTAGCTTGTTATCTTCTACAAAACGTCATAAGTATTTTTCCAATTTCCTCTTGATTGTTGGCTTCTTTCTGTCTTTGCTTCTTCTAAGTCTCTTCATGATTGATTCAGCTTATCTTGCAGTAGCTTCCACGTGATTTGTATTTCATCCTTTCATGTGTATTATCTAATGATATCCATTCTTATCTTATTGTTCTTCCATAGGTATATTTCTTCTTGGAACACATTATCTTCCAAGAGATAGATATACAAGATATGTACAGAGACGATGCAAACAAGATATGTACAAGAAACAAGAAGAGTTTTGTTACCTTTAGAAGAAGAAGTCTCTACCATCCTGCTTAGTCTTCTTTGTAGGCTCCTTTTCTTCGACAATTGATGCTTCGTGTTTCTCCTTCCTTTTCTTTAGCTCGGGACAATGATTCTTGTAGTGACCATACTTTCGACAGTTGAAGCATTGTACTTTTGAAATGTCTTTCTCTTGATTTGGCTTCCTCCTTGAACCAAACTTCCTTTTGTTCCTGAAGTTATTGAATCTTGCTGTGAAGTCTTGATCATCATACTTCTTTTGGGGTTTCTCTTTTGCACTGATCCTTGATTCTTCTTGAGCACAGCAAGTCCAAAGTTCTTCAAATGTCAGATACTCCTTTCTTGTGTTCATGCTTGCGGCAAATACATCCCACATCTTCGGAAGACCATTGAGTACTATGTTTACCAACTCCTTCTCTGAGATGATCTCTTCAATAGCTTGTAGTTGATCTCTTAACTAAGAAATTATCACAAAGTATGATGTTATGCTATCATCATCATTCATCTTCATGTCACGGAGCTCATTCTTCGGACTCATTACTTGTCCAATGTTTCTGACTGAGAAGAGGTTTGTTAGGGCATCATACATCTTCTTCGATGAGTCAAGATGGGATATGTAGGGTATCAAGTGGTATTTTATGGATTCCACTATGATACTCATAGCATTAATTTCATCGTCTTTGAACTTCTCCATAGTTGCAACATTCTGCGGTTCCTTCTCTTTCCCTTCTTCAAACTCTGGTTTCACGATCTTTCCTTTCACGATATCCAACACTTTATTCTTGGAAAGGATGATTTCAATCCTTGTCTTCCATGCTCTGAAGTTAGAGGCTCCATCTAAATTGTTCTTTGACTTCATAGAATAAGTCGTGGCTGCTTTGACTTGGTTAAACCCTAGATTTGACCACAAACTCAAACTTCACGTATTGGCTTGCTAAGAGTATCAAGAGATGCGCCAGGCTAGAGCGCACTAATATATATAGAGATTAGGTCAATCCATTCACTTAAGGTGCCTCAATAAGAGGATTAGGGTTTCTGCAACTTCTCCTGCTAGTAACCCTAGTGGCAGTGTCTTGGAAGCTGCTTCTGCTAGTAACCCTAGCGGCAGTTCCTCAGTGAGTTCAATATCCTAGCGGCTATGTTTCCTTCCAGCGTTTAGACTGAATGAAGGAGGTGTGGGCCCATAACCTGTTATAATATGAAATATGTGTGCTCGTTTTACCATTGACAATACCCTTGTCACCCAACCATAGGCCGAAGCCACCCTTCGAGCACCTAAACCTTGACAGAGAATCATTCTGGAAGCAAACCCTAGCCTAGATATCCAAACAAATGGTAGCACACCTTTCCCAAGGATAGTGCACCAACAAGAGCTAATCAAATATTCCAAACCCTATCCAAGAGATAGTCCAAGCCAAACGTGATATGCTAGCTGCAGCAACTACAATGGCATCTCTCCTCAAACCTGCGCACAAGACTGGGCACTGAAGTGCGCAAAAGACTGGGCACTGCAATTCTGAGACTGCCTGCCAGAATGAGAACTGGCGACTTGTATTTATACTAATTCTGGCTAACTGCCTCAGCCGACTTCTCATTCTGGGTATCTGTCTGTTCAGCATATATTATTATTTCTGGCCGACTTCTTCTCTTGGAGGCTAAAAACCTAATATAAATTATCTTCTTGAGCCAACAAGTCTTCTAGGGTTATTAGCCAACTCATTAGGGTTTCTTCTTGCTTCCCGGAGTATTCTAACCTTGTCAGGTTTACACGTGGTGGTAAATACCTCCCGAAGCTACCATAATATCAACACATACACCATTGTCACTCCTTCATGCAAATTAGTAGTGTAATTGTGTTCGGTAGTTGACAAAATTTTGTTGGAAAATGCAATGAAATGGTCCAAACCTCCTTCCCCTGGCTAAGCTAGAGTTGCACCTAACGCTATAAATGATGCATCTACATGGACATGGAATTCCTTATTCCAATCTGGGAATACTAAAATCGAGGCGGTAACCAGTTTCTGCTTCAAGGTATCCAAACTTTGTTGACATTCCTCGCTCCATTGAAACTTGGCCTCCTTCTTCAGCAATTTTTCTAACAGGGTTCTGATCTGCACGTATCCCTTAATAAAATTCTTGTAGTACCCCGTATGACCCAATGTTTCTCGCAGTTGTCGCACTAAAGTAGGTAGTGGAAAATAAACAATAACAACAATCTTTGCAGGATCAACCAAAACTCCTTGTTTACATACTACATGACACAACAAGATACCAAACAGTGCCCAGAAAATTCACTTCTTCAAGTTCAAAGAAATATGAAATTGTTTGCATTTGTCCAACATCAAGGGCAGAGTTTCAATATGGTCCTTCAGCATATTGAACATTGTCCAATCATCCAAATATACTTCGAGGAACTTATGAATAAACTATTTTAAAGTTGCGACAACAACATGGGAAAATATTGTTGGTGCATTTTTCAACCCAAAAGGCACGACTGTATAATGATAACATACCCATTGTGTCACAAATGTTATCTTATGCCTATCCTCCTGTGCAATCTTGATCTGGTGATACCCAAAGCATCAATTAGTAAATGAGTAAGTTTCATGTCCTCCTACATTCTCCAAAACTTCATATGTAAATGGTGTAGGAAATTGGTCATGTAAGCAAGCATCATCCAATTTTTTCATATCCACACAAATTATGACTCCAGCTATTTTCTTGTCATGAATCACCATCGGACTAATCCATTCTAACTCTACGATAGGTTCAATAATCCCAGCTTCCAGCATCCAGTCTATTTATGCTTTCACTTTTTGTTTATATACTAGGTTCAATCGGTATTGTCTCTGCTTCACTAGCTTGGCATCCGTCTTCAAAGGAATATTCATCTACCCTAGCTCCCCAGCAATCCCTTTCATTTCTGAAAATGTAGTCGGAAAAAGGTCCTAGTATTCACGCAGTAAATCAGCAATATTCTCAACAGTTTCTTCATTCCAGTAATCACCATTTTTTGTGAACTTGGGTTTATCCTTCGTAGTAATATTCACCTATAGCAGCCTCTACATTGTTGTAAATTATCTATTCCATCCTTATTCACAACCCACCATCTTACAAGCGTCACTTTCATCACAATGTCCAAATCTAGCAATCTTTGTTGATCTGGTACCTCAGCTCCAATTCAGCGCAATGTGTGGGCAATACGAGCACATCTCCTTGTAGATACCTCATGTAACCTTTGTTGAATCTAACGTGCAAGAAATGATACTTCGCCAACTGAGTACAACTTCAGCAATATAATTAATATAGTCATCCATCCGCGTGGTCATATTATAAAGGTTATTGAGTTCTTTTCCCCTTGTTGGCTCCACATATCACCTTCCTTCTATGGGATCCAATGGTGCATTAACTCTCAATTTTTCTACTTCAAAGATCATTTGTCTCTTTTTCAAATCAATAATGGTTTGGTTATCAAAATCCCAATCAAGTCCAAGTAATTTTGGGTAAGGTTTACTACCATCTACTATCTCGATTACTTTGAAATTTGTTGTGTTGCACACTCCTTTGATGTTGACATTCACCCCTATCATTCTTTCAATCGGGACAATATTGTTTTGATTTCCTAGCCTCAATTGAATTGGTGACCAGATCAACTTAGGTTTTCCCATCATTTCCCATGTCTACTTTGGAATGACATTCACATCAAATCCCAAATCTAAGATGATATTGTCCATGTCAAAGTCTCCTACCTGTGTATTAAGTAAAAATTCTATATTTGTCCTTTTCTTGCATTGTACCTAGTTAATTGATTGTTGTGCACTAGGTGTTATTTTATCTTGTGCACATTGGTCAATCATCCCGTGCAATGCGTTCAATGTAGTTTCATCCTTCATTAGTTATAAGCAACTCTTTAAGAAACTTTTCAGAGTACTTACCTTCTCGACTATCCTTTCTATCATCGAGTGGTCATAGGATGGAGGCATGTCATACATAGGTTATGAGTTCGTTGCCACCCATTTTGTTTGTAAACCCTCCTTCCTTGCTTGCTTGCATGTGTCTCTCTTTCTGAGGATCAAACATCAGAGGAGGTTCTATTGCTTTCCTGATCCACTCATTAGTCTGAATTCCTTGTTCCATCACATCAGCTCCTGTTCTTTCTCCTCTGCATGTAACTGCTCCTACCCTTGGTCGGTCATCGTTCTCTTCTGTTGCTATCATCTGAAAATTTTGGTTCCTCTTTTCCCACCACTTAACAATCATCTACAGACAGTCTTTTGTTGCATGATCCAATTCTTTGTAGTATGTGCATGTTGTACAAGGATTCTGACAATCTCGTGCCAAATGCCTAGGTTGGTTACAATTATAACAAAGAATCGTTCATCTTCCTTTGTCGAATCCTCCTCTTCCCCGACCTTAGAATCCTTATCTTCCTCTTCGATTTTAGCCTCTCATAGTATTATATTACAGTACCCCTCCTTCCATTCCTTCTTCCCCTTGAAATCTATATGCATCTGTGGTGCGTTCTCTCATGAGATCAAGTGCATGACATTCCTTTTCATCATGTCCTACTGAATTACAAAAATTAAAAAATAAGTTCTTGGCAGTACTCTGATACTTCTGCATTAAAGGATAGGTAGTTGGATGATGACCCATTATTTGGCATATCTCACAATAAACTCCTCATGGTGCCAGGGGATTTGGAGCTTCTATAGCCAAATCTTCTTTAAAGGATGGACACTCGTTCTTATGATGACCTTCCTTTTTGCATGTGGTACAACAGACTTCTTCGTGCTTTTCTTTCCCTTTAGCAAGCTCCTATAGCTGAATTGTCAATGTTGCTAACTGTGACTAAACCTGAGCCATCCCTACACCATTTTCTCCTACATGGGATGCAACTGCTTGATCTCTTTCAGTTCTGTAATACACTGCGACTCATACTTTAGTTTCTGGAATCCTTTTAACAAGGCTTGCTTGATGTCTGCCAACATTCTAGCTTTTCTCGCAGGTGTAATGGATTGATACTTCATATACCAGAGTAACGCATGATCTATGAATGTTGTCACTAACTGCATTATTTTCGCATCGTCATCCTGGACATTCTTCATGGTCCATATTGCTTCACTGACAAATAAGTTTTGCTATGGATCTTTTTTCCCTGCTTTGTGAAAAACATGCATTCTCAAAGTGGGGTCTACCCCCGCCAGTTTATACTATGTAGTATTCTACATCGGTGTCACCAATTGATTATGGGTTGTCATACTACTTCCACTACTCTGACTACCTTTACTGTTATCATTGCTTCCCTCACTAACTACAAGTGTTCGCAACAAAGTTTTAGATCTCGAAGACACACACGGGGTCGTGGATTCTACATAGAGTCCAACCTGAGTTGGGCTAATGGGATGTGATGGATCTCTTTATACTAGAATGAGTTGACGATCCTTTTCCTTTTTCACTATGCGTGGTATTCCTCTGATCTGGAGTAATACACCAGTGTCTCTTTCCTCAACCTCATTGTGTTTCTCTTCTCTATCAGCCACAGTCCTCTTCCTACTATACCAAAATATTTTTCCACTGCAAAATACTCCAATCTCTTATTTTGTCACAAATTCTTCTTCTCTTGGAATTCTTATTCCATCTGTTCCTTATTCATTCTTTCCTTCATCCCTCTTCCTCATACACTCCGACCATCCACTAGTCATCCCCTAGTCCAACTATGCATGAAAGTGCCTAGCTACTAAGGTGATCAGATTCTAGCTTCATAACCCCTTTATCACATATCATTATTTTGATCCAAGTAGACAGTGATTTCAAATATATTTCACACGGACCCTTAAAGAACTCTCTTTCCACAACACTATATGACTAGGTACAATCTATAACAAACTCAGTAATTTAACCCCCCAATACACTATCCAACCATAAATCAACTAAGCGTGAGATCCAGTTACTTATGGTATTAACTTGTCGGATCGACTCAGGGATCCAACTCCTTGGAACAATAGTACGGAATGTTTTTTTATTTTCAACTAACCTCTGCAACCACTCTCTCAAGACTATCAAAAAATAAACAAAGAAAATTTCATGTAAGTCTGTAAATACATATGTATGTAACCATTGCTCTGAACTGATCCACGGGATCTTATTCTAATCTCCAGAAAACTCACGCTCCTTTGCCTCTAACCATTTTCTGATCTCTTCCTTAGTCGGCCTCCACATTCCCCTCAGTCGCAGGTCCCGACAATGGAACCATTTTTTGGCACGCAGTGGCCAGACCCAGGCTTCAACATTAATTCACCAACAAAACCCTAAGATATCAACCCTTTCAGCATCACCCACAAGCAAGTGAAGTCTCACCCGAGGTATCTATGGGGACTACAGGAACCAAGTTTACGCAGTCATGAAGCGATGGGAGGAAGTCCTCATAACCATTACACTTAGCATTAGTTCATTATACCATTTATCGTGTGTGCAGAAACATCATAACATATAACATATTCAAAATAATGGGCATCTATCATATGTGTGCAATAAACAAAATAACAAACACATCGTGACATAGAGACACCATATTTAGCGTGGTTCACCAAATATGGGATACATCCACAACGGTTGGCTTCTTATTATATTATTCAGAATCAACCAACAAAATATGTGCATTGCACTCATACATCATGCCCTTATCATTCTCCTATTCCTCTATCTATCTATGTCACTCTTCTCTCTTACATATATCGCATACATTGCATACTTCTCCTCATATCACACGCACACCTTATTATCCCAAAACCCTTACATATTTATAAAATTACATTAGGGCTTAGCCCATATCAATTCGACCCAAAATGCCTAACGACTTCAATGATCTTCCTTCCTTTCTATGTGTTGGTCCCAAAAGTGTGCCAATTGTCTTTCATTCTTATGTGCATGTTGCACGGCTCCCAAAATACCGTCCCAATGGGCCAAAACCATTTTTTGGCATGTAGTGCATAGACCCAAGGTTCAACATTAATTCACCAAAAAACCCTCAGATACCGGCCCTTTCGGCATCACCCTCAAGCAGGTGAAGTCTCACCCGAGGTATCTATGGGGACTGCAGGAACCAGGTTTCCACAATCATGAAGGGATGGGAGGCAGTCCTCATAGCCATTACACTTAGTATTAGTTCATTATACCATTTATCATGTGAGCAGAAAAATCATAACATATAACATATTCAAAATAACAGGCATCTATCATATACGTGCAATAAATAGAATAACAAACACATCATGACACGGAGACACCATATTTAATGTGGTTCACCCAATATGGGATATGTCCAAAACGATCAGCTTCTTATTATATTATTCAAAATCAGTCATTACAAAACATGTGCACTATGCTCATACATCATGCCCTTTCCATTCTCCCAAAACCCTTACATATTTATACAATTACAATAGGGCTTAGCATGTATCAATGGACCATGTTATCGCACAAGTTGTAGGTTGGGAAAAGCCTGACCCAAACCACAATATGATGACAACTAAGAGAATACCTACCCACTGTCACCTCAGATAGGTACTCTCGTCACTTTAGAGGTGAAGTGATAACCTCAAGGGGGGGATATCGAGTGACCCTAGGGGTATATGAGATGGAAAGTGATACTTATGAGTGGATTCCCCTATAGGTCAAGTTTCTAAATGGAATAAAGATTGAAAATGAGTATCGATAGTGGTCAAATGGTTGCCAGGAAGTTTGAGTACTTGCAGACAATGATAGTACCTTCTTAAGACACAAGAAACACCAAGTATACAAGTTGTATGTTAAGTGGACCAACAAGTTAATATTTTTGTCCCTATTTGTAGCAATCAAAAAAGATTTATATAAGCAAAGAAATTATTAGTAGAGTTGCTAAACAAGATGCTAAAAGTCTAACAAATGATGCAAGAGAAAAGCTAGTAAAAACAAGTACAATTCAAGTATAAGAGCATAGACTTTAGCATCAATGTAAGGTTGTTATAGACAAATATTGCATAGATGTATCTGCATCCTTATGGCTTTAGAAAACATCTTGTTACAACTGAAAAATCAGCCATCAAAACTTGCAAAAACTCCACCCAAAAGATGCACTAGGACTAGTAGATTATGTTGGCAAATTCTTAGCAAATTCCGACATGTGATAAGAGAGTAAAACCAAAAGTTATGATGAATTTTCAACAGGCCTAATGGCTGTAGATTTAATTTGTAACAGCATTAAGACTTTATTGACCAAATTAGACGTCTTAGTGGCTTAGAGACATGTATAGCATGTACGTTAATTTCCAATTAAGATAATTTCAATATCTCAACTTTTCACAATTACCAATGCAATAATTTATTTCTCCAATACATGAATAAGTGCCTTTCTATTGGAAAAATGGAGTCTCTTGATTAAATAAGTTGGATGAGTTACTTCCTTGGGGTTGTAGGCCCTTTTAATCCCCAAGGCAAACCCTAACCAACAAGGAAAACCTAGTAGGGTGTAAGCCCATTTACTCCTCCTAGTATCCTTTACACAATAAATTATACCAAACAGTTATAATGGACTTGGATGGGGTTGTGTTCCCTTATACTCCCCAAGATATCATCAGATCAACCTTACAACCAAGAAAATAGAGCAATGAACAATAAAATCCTTACCTAGTTGAAGCATTCACAAGATGAAACCCTAATTCACCAAGGAAAATCCACCATAAAGGAAGAACAAGCCTCTAAGAGAGCTAGTGCATCATCCATCCATCAAATAGCATAAGACAAACCATCACAAGATAATGTAACCAAGAGAGATAAAGAGAATTTCCCAACTAGGGCACAAATTTCAGTGAATGTAGTCTTCTCACAATGGGAGAGTTCTATCAAAGGAGATAGAAATTATCTCTATTTACACAAATCCTACTATAATTGTTTGTCCACTTAAAATTAGGGTAAACCACAAAGCAAGGGGACAACAACCCTTGATTTTCCCCTTTACAATATACAATTCAAATTTAACTCTAAAATGCACATAAGAAACCCTGGATAAGCATGACGCCACCCCTTTACAACAACGTATTGGCACTTTTGCAAGTCGTTGTTGTGGAAAGTGAAAGTCGTTGGGCCCCCTAGGGCCTTCCTCTCATGCACTAGGCATTTCTCCTCCAATTCCAACCCTCATCCATCAAAACTTTCCAAGTTTCAAGTCAACCAACACCATCACCCCAACCCCTTCCCTAAGGTGAGGTCAACCTCCTCAAAAGTAGTGTTTTACCCTCAAGAGCAAATCATTGGGCTAGAAAAGGGCTAGGTTAGGTCCTCCAAGGTGTCTCCTCCGACCTCCAAAGGTTGTCATCATCTTCTGGTGTGTGGGCCATGGCATCCAACCTGTGGGATTCAAGCCCCAAGGAAGCCCAACTCGAGCTTGTTCTTCCAAATATGTCCACCAACTGGGTCCTGCAAAGAAAATGAATACACCCTCAAAGGATCTCAAGTCAAATGCATCATGATAAGTAAATCAAATCAATAAAATATCCATCCAAGCATGTAATCCAAATTACCTCGTTGAAACAAACAAGTGCTCAAATACCCTATGCAATTTTCCATGGGAGGGTTGACAAAGCGACCAATTGGGTGAATCATACCTCAAGTTTAGGAGTGTTTCCCAGGGGGGGATTTCTCTAAGTCATGTGGATGAAGTGACATGGATGGGGCCAAGATTATTGGGCATGGGGTTCATGACATACAATGGATTGTAGAGTCTCATTTATGGGTGCCTTTGTAGAGGGTGTGTTGCACCTCCGTTTTCAATGCAACCTTTTTCCAAGCCCATTTATTGCTTTTATTCTTTTAAGATGTTTCCATGTTGAAGCCAAGGTGGGGCTTCAACCTAAGCACGAAAAAAAATTGCCCACTTTGACTCTACCCTAGTCACATCATGCTTCCCCAAATTGAAAACATGTGTGAGGATTCTACCTAAGCATGAAAAACAATGCCCACACATGCTCCACCTTGGTTGGCATTTTGTATTAGTTATTTTTTACAGGTCCCATTAGTTTCTTATAAGAGACATTTCCTTGTCCTCGGGATCCTTGGGTGAGCATCCAAAAGGTTCATGATTGGATTTTATCTTTTTCTAGCTACAAGCCTTTGGGCGTTCAGACCCTTCTTCCCATGAAATGAGGGACAATCCCTTCTTGGGTCAATACACCTAAAAATCCCAAAAGGTAAGGAGATGACAGGATGAAGCATGGAAAGTGACAAGTATGGTCAGGAATGGAGCGATGACTCGTCAAGAGGACCTCCTAGTAGCAAACCTATCCCTAAGGGTGACCCACTTAATAAGGCGCAATGTCAACCACCAAAGTGAAACATGGCAAAGAGCATAATCTCCAAGCAAACATTACATAATAAAAATAAATTATAGATGCAACAAACTCAAGTGCCTCAAATATTGAAATGAAACTCACTGTGATACCTAGCTTGTACCACGTGGGGCAACACCCAATGTCTTCTGGAAGCTAGTTGATGTGGTGGATACCATCGTGATGAACCTGGAAATGTGGTGGTGAGGTGGGTCTTTTTCTATGAAAGTGGACATTGTTGGTCATGTTGTCTCTCGATACTCCATGTCTGCAAGATGAGGGCCTCAATACATCATCTCCTTAGATATCCCTATGAGTTAGGGATAACATCTAGCTCCTACTTGGGGACATGTACTCATCGTAGAGTGCATGAGAACCGCAACATCTCCTGGTGGACCTGTGCCTACACTGAAACATAAAACTATAAAATACAAGGTGGTTCTATCACCCTTCATCCATATATATCAAACAAAAAATGACAACTAATCTAGAAAGAAAATTTTGCATTTTTTTTTTAATTTATAAAATAAACATGTAATATGATGAAAGCAATATGCAAGTAGAGAAAAATGAAAAATGAAATGTAGTTGAGCTACCATGAGTGATCAAGATGCAAATGCAAGGAAAGCAAGATGACCTACCTACTGACCTCGGGCCTGGGCCCTAAAGAATTCAAGTTTCGTGAATGTAGGGTCGGAGAAGAGACCCATATGCTAGTAATGGCATCTTTCTCTCGTTCAAAGTTGTCAAGTAATACTTCTCTTTTCCGGACTTCTTCTTGATGATGTAAGGACCCAGCTAAGTGTTGTCATCCTTCTGGTCATATTTAGGGTTCCCTTCTTCTTGTCCCACTGATCTAGGTGGATATTGGTGGCCACCCACCTTTTCCAACTAGCTCAAAACAGCTTTATGGCAAATTTGGCAATTTACTATTTTTAGCAGGTTTTAACTTCCGGGGCCATTTTGAGGGCCTAAATGAAGGTTTTTCGAGATAGAGGTTCTTAATGATAGTTTAAGGAATAATTGAGCCCCCAAAATGAATCTCCTCGACGATACCTTTCCAACGAGCTATCACACGCCTAAAATGGAGATCGTATGCAAAAGTTACGACCCCGGGAAGTTGATGCACCAACTTACCCAAACAGGGCCCACATGACTTTTGGCG
>ML779777.1:1775394-1871573 GCA_009831015.1 Picea engelmannii | reverse complement strand
AATCGTGTATTACTGTATCTCTGTGTTTATGGTTGCATCTCTGATATATTTCTGTTATATTACTGGATATACGCGATATCTCTGTGCATTTCTTTATTATATCTCCGCTCTCATTTCGTGCCGAAAATAATCTGGATCACCCACATGAATGCAAGACTTCCTTCACTATAGTTGTTGTAAGGTATATTCTCAATGTAAGGATAGGAAGGAAGTCTTGTGTTGACTTCATTTTTTATGGCTTTCTCACGTTCTTTGATTTCTTTATCTTCTTTCTTCAATATCTGGATGGACCCTGGTTCTTTCCCTTGGAACTTCACAAGATTTTCTTTGTAGTCATTTGTCCTTGGGAGCAGCGTATCTATGAATTCCTCTTGCATGAAAGGTAAGTCTTGTGGATCATACTCAATGGTCTCTAGAACCTCATCAGACTCACCCTCACTTGTGTAATTAGGACCATTGGGGTCCATCACATGCTTGTCAGCCTGCTCTTGACTATATAATATCTCAAAGGTGTCATCCCCCATGGTAATGTGTGCATGGGTAAGATCCATGCTAAGAAAACCTCCAAGAGAAGCAGACCAACTCCTTGATAAGAGCATCCCCCAAGCATCTAGAACATCAATCACTACTATGTTCATAAAGAGGTTGATATGTGGAAAATCAATCAGGAAGACTTCAATGTTCTCACACAGTCCATAAACTTGAACCCTCTTAAAATAAATGCCACACACATTTCCATATGGTCAGGTTGTCTTTAATCCAAGTTGTTCCATCACCTTCAAAGACATGACATTTGTTGAGGCCCCACAATCCAGCATACAACTATTTAGGCAGATGCCATTCATGCCCAAGTAAATATAGAAAGGAGGGTTATCGTCCCTTTTGTCGATCAATATTCATGGTGTTCAAAATAATTGGAGGGTCATCCTTCTCGGTTGGTACCTGTAATAACTTCAATATTTCCCTCCTCATGGAAGGAATTTTGCACATTTCTGTTACAGGGACCGTCACATTCAACCTCCCAAACAAGGTTGCAATGTCTATGTTCAACTAAATCTCATCTTCTATTGGAGATAGCTTTGGCAGAAACTCATGTACTAGAGGTGAAAGTGGTGGGCCACCTTCTCTGTAGATGGAGGAAGAACGGTTTCTTTTGGTTGAGGTAGAGCAGAAGGTTGTGATAGAGGAACTGAAGCTTTATTTCTTCTAGTGTATGTCAAAAATTCCCTCTTCTTCAGTCCCTTTCTTTGATCATCTATCAACTAGTTTAACACCTGGAGCCTTGGTTTCCACATTGTATCATCTCTCTATTGTCTAGAAAATTGAGGTTTGGAAGCAGATTGATTCCTTTCCACATTGGTTAATCGACCCATGATTTGATTATGAGTTTGGACAAACTGAGTACTCGTCTAATCTATCTTTTGAGTTAACAGGGAAATTAGATCAGGATCACTACTACTGGAAACCTTAGTCTTTGTCTCTGCCATGGCACAGGGTTACTAAAAAGGATCAACCTTCAACTCAAGGATTTTTTCTTCAATTTCTACACTATACTCTTTGGCTTGTGCCAAGGTGGTGGGTTTCATGTTATTCAGAATGAAATGGAATTTCCCATCAAATGCATTCATGTAAAGGAGGTGAGCAGTTGCATCTGTAGGGCGTAGATCTGTCAGGATTTGATTGTATTACCTATCAAACATCTTTTCAAATTCACTCAATGTTTCACTCTCCTTCTTTTTTATATGATTAAACTGAGCTACAAGCATTTTGTTGTCTTTCTTTGTTGTCCATCTGTTATTGAATAACTTCATGAAGTCTTCATAAGATGTGATGTGATTATCAGGAAGTCCTCCGAACCACCTTTAATCATCTTCATCCAATGTTGAGGCTATTAGCTTCATTGTTACATCCTCATGTTCCATTTCTGCATTTCCCATGTCTCGGCCCATGGCATATAGATGATCGTCGGTAGTGACCACATTATTTCCTGGAAACTTTGGCAACCACTTATGAGACTCCTTCAACATTGCATTGGGATATCTAGGGATGGTGGTCATGTTTAGGGGTTTATAAAGGTCTTTTCCCCAAGGGTGATACATTGGAGAAAGGGGAAGGGTACGATGGAAAAGGGTTTTGACAAAGGGAGACTTGAGAGGAATCCTTCCTCGATAAACGTTAGAAGTTTTGAATCTCCCTGAGGGAAAAGTCTTAAGGGAAGACAGATTTTGGGAAGGTGGAGTCACTATATGAGCTTCAAGAAGAGCTCATCAAAGTTGGAAGGGAAACGTCCTTGAACTGGAGTCACCAGGAAAGCTAAGGGTAGAGGCTTTGGGATGGTAGGTTTCCAAAGTGTCGTCAAGGCATGAAAGAGGATTCAAAATCCTCCTAGGCAACGATGCCAAATTGTTATCGCACATGTTGTAGGTTGGGAAAATCCTGGCCCAAACTACAAGATGGTGACAACTAAGAGAATACCTACCCACTGTCACCTCATATAGGTACTCTCGTCAGAGGTGAAGTGATCACCTCAGGGAGGTAATCCTGAGTGACCCTAAGGATAAATGATATGGAAAGCAATACTTATGAGTGGATTCCCCTATAGGTCAAGTTTCTAAATGGAAGAAGGCTTAGTAATGAATCTTGGTAGTGGTCAAATGGTTGTCAAGAAGTTAGAGTACCTACCTGAGATACAAGAAACACCAAGTATACAAGTTGTATGTTAAGTGGACAAGCAAGCTAAGCTTCTTGTCCCTATTTTCAGCAATCAACAAAGATATATATCAGAAAAGAAATGATTACTAGAGCTTCTAAACAAGATGCTAAAAGTCTAACAAATGATGCAAGATATATGCTAGTAAAAACAAATACAACTCAAGTATAAGAGCATGGACTTTAGCATCGATGTAAGGTTGTTATAGAAAAGTATTGCAGAGATGTATTTTCAGCCTTATGTCTATAGAAAACAAGTTGTTATAACAAAAAAATCAGCCACCAAAACTTGAAAAAAAATCCACCCAAAAGATGCGCTAGGACTAGTAGATTATGTTGGCAAATTCTTAGCAAATTCTGACAGGTGATAAGAGAGTAAAACCAAAATTTGTGATGAGTTTTTTACAGGATGAATGGTTGTAGATTTAATTTGTAATAGTAGTAAGACTTGGTTGGCCAAATAATATGCCATAGTGGCTTAGAGACATGTATAGCATGTAGGTTAATTTCCGCTTAAGACAATTTCAATATCTCAACTTTTCACGATTACAATTGGAATAATTTATTTCTCCAATGCATGAAGATTAGTGCCTTTTTATTGGAAAAATGGAGTATCTTGATTAAATAAGTTGGATGAGTTACTTCCTTGGGTTTTTAATCCCTTTTACTCCCCGAGGCAAATCCTAACCAACAAGGAAAACCTAGTAGGGTGTAAGCCCTTTTACTCCTCCTAGTATCGCTTGCGTGATAGATTATCCCAAACAATTATAATGGACTTAGAGGGGGTTTTATTCCCTTATAATCCCCAAGATATCATCACATTAACCTTACAACCAAGAAAAGAGAGCAATGAACATGAAAATCCTTACCCAGTTGAAGCATTAACAAGATGAAACCCTAATTCACCAAGGAAAATCCACCATAAAGAAAGAAAAAGCCTCCAAGAGAGCTAACACATCATCCATCCATCCAATAGCATAAGTCAAACCATCACAAGATAATGTAACCAAGAGAGATAGAGAGAATTTCCCAAGTAGGGCGAAAATTCCAGCCAGTGCAGTCTTCTCACAATGGGAGAGCTATATCTAATGAGATAGAAATGATCTTTATTTATACAAATCCTACTACAAGTTTGTCCACTTAAAATTAGGGTAAACCTCAAAGTAAGAGGACAACACCCTTAATTTTCCCCTTTACAATATAAAATACAAATTTAACCCTAAAATGCACATAAGTAACCCTAAAGAAGCATAACGTCGCCCCTTTAGGGCAACGTTTTGTCATTTTTTCAAGTCATTGGAGTGAAAAGTGAAAGTCGATGGGCCCTCTAGGGCCTTCCTCTCATGTTCTAGACCTTTCCCCTCCAATTCAAACCCTCGTACATCAAAACGTGCCAAGTGGCAACTCAACCAACACCACCACCCCAAACCTTGCCCTAGGGTGACATCAACCTCCTCAAAAGTGACGTTTTAGACTAAAGAGAAAATCGTTGGGATAGAAAAGGGTTGGATTAGGTCCTCCAAGGTATCTCCTTGGGCCTTCAAAGACTGTCATCATCATCCAATGTGTTGTACATGGTATCCAACCTGTGGGCTTCAATCCCCAAGGAAGCCCAAGTTGGGCTTGTTCTTCCAAATCTGTCCACCATCTAGGTCCTGCAAATATAATGAATACGCCCTCCAAGGATGTCAAGTAAAATGCATCATGATAAGTAAATAAAATCAATAAAAAATCTATCCAAGCATGTACATCCAAACTACCTCATAAAAATAAACAAGTACTCAAAGACCCTATGCAATTTTCCAAATTTAGGTATGGGAGGGTTGGCAAAGCGACCTATTGGGTGAATCATACCTCAAGTTTAGGAGTGTTTCCCAATGGGACCTTTCTCTAAGTCATGTGGATGAATTGACATGGATGGGGGAAAGACTCTTGGGCATGGGGTTCATGACATGGAAGGGATTGTAGTGCCTCATTTATGGGTGTCTTTGTAGAGGGTGTATTGCACCTTCGTTTTCAATGCAACCTTTTTCCAAACCCATTTTTTGCCTTTTATTCTTTTAAGATGTTTCCATGTTGAAGCCAAGGTGGGGCTTCTACCTAAGCATGAAAACAATTCCCACCTTGAATCTACCCTGATCACATCATGCTTCCCCAAGTTGAAAACATGTGTGGGGCTTATACCTAAGCATGAAAAATAGTGCCCACACATGCTCCACCTTGGTTGGCATTTTGTATTAATTATTTTTTACGGGTCCCATCAGTTTCTTATGAGATACATTTCATTGTCCTAGAGATTCTTGGGAGAGCATCTAGAAGGTTCTTGATTGGATTTTATCTTTTGTCAACTACAAGCCTCTAGGCCTTCAGCCTCTTCTTCCCATGAAATGAGGGATAATCCCTTCTTGGGTCAGTACACCCAAAAATCCCAAAAGGTAAGGAGATGAGGGGATGCAAGATGGAAAGTGACAAATATGGTCGAGAATGGCATGATGACTCGTCAAGAGGACCTCCCAGTAGCAAACATATTCCTAAGGGTGACCCACTTACTAGGGCGTAATTTCAACCACCAAAGTGAAACAGGAAAAGAGCATAATGTCCAACCAAACATTACATAATAAAAATCATTTATAGATGCATCAAACTCAAATGCCTCAAATATTGAAATCAAACTCACCAGGATACCTAGCTTGTACCTCATGGGGAAAGACCTAATGTCTTCTGGAATCCAACTGATGTGGTGGATACAGTTATGATAAACCTGGAACTATGTTGGCGAGGTTGGTCCCTGTCTATGCAAGTGGACATTATCGGTCATGTTGTCTCTCGATACTCCATGTTTGCAACCTGAGGACCTCTCGACATCATATCCTTATTTATCCCTAGGATTTGGGGATAACAGACCCAAAATTCCTAACGACTTCAATAGTCTTCCTTCATTTGCACGCGTTGGTCCCAAAAGTGCACCAACTATCTTTCCTTCTTCTACGTGCGTTATGCAGCTCCCAAAACTGATCCCAAAATCATGTCCCAACAATGCTTCAAAACAGGACAATGGCATGATAGATGTCGATGTTCAAAATAGGTATTCAACCTCGATGGCCAACGAATAAGGTACATATAAAGGACAACATGTTAACAAGTGAGAATATATACAATTACAAAAAAAGGTCTAGAGCCAAAATATTATTTTTGGAAAATCTTGATCATACAAACTTAGATAGAGATGGAATTTCAGGAAGAAGTCCATAGAGACGATACTTGCAAAAATGTCCTTGAGGTCAAATTTGAGGATTTGGCACTAAATTCTCAAAAAATGACAAAATCCATTTTTCGAAGGATGAGACTATGCTTTCTATCGACAACTATCTTCGTGATAAAATTTGGACAATCAAGACTATGCAGAGGTATGAGAAAACTCAAAAAATCATTTGGACAAATTCCAAATGATTATTGGTGAAATTGGAAAGATGGAACCAAATGCATTTTTTTGACTCTTTTTCACAGTTTCAGAAATACTGTATTTCAAGAGAAAGTGACACAAGAAAACAAATCTAGAAAATTTTCCTTAGTCAATATTTCATATTTACATTAATCTGTACAACTTTTTCCTAGTGAAAATTTTGTCATTTTCATTGATTTCAAAGATAGCAATTTTTTATGGATTTACTAACATTGGATAAAGTGCCAAAATAGGTAAGATGTCATCTTCAAAAGGATGGTGAATATGATTGAAACAGCATATTTCCAAGATGAAGATTATTGAGTGTTCACAAATGAGAATACTATCAGCTCCCAGTATAAATGTTTTCCCAAATCTTGCCTGATTTTCTTCCACTAATGATGGAAGATGGTCTCTATCCTTTATTTGCACAAGTAGAAGTGTAGAAATGGGTGAGTTATGGACTTATAGGTATTGTAACTTTCAAATTCAAACTTGGAAAGAGATAGTGTTATAGAGGTTGAAAATATGTTTTAAAGGAGAACAAAGAAGAAGACTTGAGCTTGGGAAACATCATTATAGTCCCTATGAAATATTTGCAGAGTAGATCCTATAGACTCAATTTGCAAAGAAAATTGTTGATGTGGGTGACCCCTAAGGTATCTTGAACTTGGAGAAATAGGTATATGATTAAGTATGAGCATACCAAATGCAATAATGACTGAGGATGACTTCATATGTGGTGCTTGTCAACCTACAAGTTGAAAATGTTGGGTTGACAATGGCTAGGTGTACTTGGCAAATTTAACATGAAGGTCAATTGTGACAAGCGAGATGGGCCAAGGTTAGTGGTACCCTTGTCAAAAAATGCATGCAATGCATTTGTCTACAATCATCATATGAAATTATAATTGCAAAAAAAGTTGTGAGTTCTCCTAGTTATAAGAATCATCCCTCTCGGGAAACAATGTAGGAAACCAAGCAACAAATCAAGGTAAAGTACACATCAATATAGTTTGTTTAACTTTTATACTTCAATAATGGATGTGAAAATAATGTTATGTCCAGTTGATTTTACAACCAATGATGGATCAATAAAATGGTCAACGAACAATGAGAACATGCCATGTATCTATGTCATGGACAAACATCTTAGTCAAAGATGTATATGTATTTGAAGAGGTGGTATATCATGATGGACATCATGATCTATCATTAATATGCCATTAAAATCCATGTATGTGGTGGAAATCATGATAGTCAATTGCAGTATGTGAACCAACAACTTACGTGTAAAGGATGTGAAGTGAATGGAAAACTTCACCTTATCTAGGAGCCAATGAAAAAATACAAAGTTACGCTTGAGTTGGAATTGCTTGAGGAAAGGTAGAGAAAATTGTTAAGATGGACTCTAAAAGCATCTCAAGATAAATTGGAGGCTAAAAGCACCAAGGGATGCAGCAATGCAAAGAGTTATATATGGATCGCAATGTAACTATGACCATTAAGGGAGTTTCTCACCTTAGTTTTATACTATGCTTCCAGAAATGATCTAGATTGGATCATTATATAATTTTACATCTATCTTGGTAATTTTTGGGTGAAAAAATTGGAGGAATTGACCTACAAGGCCCATTTTAAGGGCAGGTCCTAGTTTGGTGATTCAAGGTCTGGAATCTTCCAAAGTCCAATTGAGGAATCAAACAACACTTTTGGGGGTCAAAACTATGTGCAGCGCCACTCCCTTGATGTTGTTCTAAAAACCAAAATATTCCAATAGTGAAAAAATCACCTCAACCAGAGTTCATATGTGGAAGTTATGCCTCATGCAAGTTGACCTACCATGTTGACCACCATGGCACCGAGTGGATGCCACGTTATCCCCCATTACTCACACGTGTGGGCATATCCACATTTAGAATTTTTAGAATATTCTGGAGGGTCCAAAACCCTAACACTAATTGAGGGTTGAGGCATGCAAAACCCTAACCTTGACCTTAGATGGCTATCGAGTTATGTTAAATACTAGGAAACTAGGAAGAGAAGGGGTTCCATTATTTTGGTATTGTTATTGTTCCATAGTTGATTAGAGCATAACAATGGGATATTGAAGAATGACATAGGAGGTAGAAGATTGTGTAGAAGCCATTTAGGCCACAGTGTTAATGGAAACTCCATAGTGAGTACCCCTTTCTTTGTACTTTCATTCATAATTGAAAAAAAAAAGAGCAAAGCATAGGCTGCAATTTTTAGCCAGGTTTTCTCCCATATTTGATTTCCTAGGTCACATCTTGTGTTCATTTGTGTGGATGATGTGTTCATTTGCTTGTTTCTTTCATTTCAATTTCAGTTATTTTCCATAATTTTGAGCACTATGCTAGTAATATTAAATCTAATATCTAAGGTAATAAACTACATAATAAAAGATTTCATATATTATAAGATATGTTGTGATTAATTGTTCCAGTGGAATATCCATGGAAATTTACATATCAATAAATTTATGTGTTATTCCAAGTAGGAAATATACTTGTGTATATGAATTATGAACTTTTACTTGGGTGAGAAAATTGCAAGTGATGTTTTTTGTGTGCGGGTAGCAAACTGTCCATGAATTAGATCAACTATAAACTATGGAAACCCTTGCCAAGTGTGGAAGATTTGAAGGGAGTTTTCTTGAGCCCATCTCTTGCTATGTGTTTATAGTTCTTTGGTTAGATGAATTTGATCATGTGAAAATAGTCAAGGCATAGAAATATTGATAAATGCAAGAGATGAAATATGTTGAAATGTATATGCACCCGTGAACATATTGAGAAATAAATATGAAGTAATGTGCATATAAATGGGGATAGGCATATATGTTGTCACATATGTATTGAGTGTGGCATGATGATTAACTATGGTTGCTACTAGTTTTGTTACCAAGAGTGAATAAAGACAAGAATATGCTTGTCAAAACATTGGTGAAAGGATGTTGTAAGCTCTCCTGAAGCACCACCCAAATAGGTAGCATCAAGGATGTTGACGAAAACCATACATGTATGATGGACTATGACAAAATAGCATGTGTGATGAAGGGAAATTATGTGATAATCCTTCAATCATCAAGGATGTTGACGGAAACCATGCATGTATGATGGACTATGTCAATATAGCATGTGTGATGAAGGGAAATTATGTGAGATTCCTTCAATCATCTTGGATATCGGTAAGTGTTTAATTGATGATATTTGAATCCATGCATGTGATTGATATGCAATAGTGGGATGGTAAAGGAAAGAAGAGTTGCACACATAAAATTGTCGAAACACTTTGTTGCATTCATGGAATGGAATGCTTGTGTTGAGACAGTTATGAGAACGTGACCAAGACAAGTGAATGCCCATGCCCATGACAAGTGAATTTTATCTTGTATTGTGAATAAATGTGTTTTGGTTCTAAAATTGAAATCCTTGTGAACAGAATAATTTTTACATAAAAATGGCTATGACATGTGTGATTTTCTTTGATGATTTCTATAGGTATATGCTAAAATTCTAAGCCCTTGGAAGCATCTGAAGACAATAAAAGGCATAGTTGAATGTTGTTGTTTAAGATAGCTAATAACCACAAAGTTTGCAATGCAAAGGATAACATTATTGATGAGGCTAAATAATGAGACATGGTCTCAATGTTGAAAACAAAGGTCATTGAGGATGATGTTATTCCAAGTGGGAGGCAAATGTAATAGCCCAGTTTTGACCCCCGACTCATAATTCAATAAATCATGTATTATTGTAATGACGAGTTTATGTGATGGGACTCAAGCCATGTGGATTGAGTTCAATCACCCCTTGTGTATTTAATGTAAATTCATTGTGTGCTTATGTATGTAAAAGCATGAATAAAAGTAAATACATAATATTGTAGCATCCACCAAAAAGGTTACTTCAGAAGAAACAAATCAACCATGATACCACAAAATGGGAAGAGGAAAGGAGGTGAATGCATGATTTAACTTAACACTTTTCCTTTGAGGTACAACCTTCCTTGCACATGCTTCCTTACAATAATTTCCCATCAATATTTGACTTGCATGGTCCTTTGGTTTCCTAGTGCTTTTTAGACAAGGTGCATTTGTCTTTTACTACTCTTAGGGGGGGACCATGAGTCAATCTCATGGATGGATCATTCTCACACACTCCTCCATTTGAATTCGTAGCATTCCTCTCCCATGAGCATTATCCATTATCTCATTTGAAAGTTCTTCATCTCCTTGTGCATGGACAAACTTGTGTGAATCCATGGTTATTATACTTATAATTAGTGAGAGAACCCTAGGGAATTATGAATGGTAACAGCCTGTGTAAATGGGGGATTTGTTGTCGAGAATTTGAAGAGGAAATGGGATTATTTTGAGGGAAAAAACATGGCAAGAATGTCCAGAGCATGTGAAGCAAATACCACAAACCTGCAACCTCATTAGTGTTTCTCATCGACTATTTTGGCCAACTGTTCCTCTTCTAGGTTATTTGAATTAGAAAACTAATAGTATTGGACATGTGTTTCCTACATTGGAAGGGAAGAAGATCCTTGATAGACTTTAGAGTGGAGAAAGGGGAGATATTCCTTGTGTTGTGAAGGAGAAGAGAATGCCATGGTGGATTGATGCCTAGATGAGGGCCTATAGTGCTCAGTAGCAAGAATATTGGCTATGCCATGAGTGAGATTAGAATTGAGTAATGTAAGTTTTAAACCTGCGAAGTAAAGAAATGCATATAGATTATTAAGCAAAACATGAATTAATCAATGGCTCATTCACATAGTACACAGAGATTTATATCGAAAACCCTCAACCAGGAAAACCTTTCTTATATTCATTATATCCAATTTCACCATTCACCATACAATATATATACAATGTTTTTAGGTATTCCGTAGATACCAAAAACCTAATCCCTTAATCCAAGATTAATTTACAAAACCACTACAAATAGCAAAATCCGCTAAAAATAGCAAAAACTGCCCAAAAAATAATTTTGAGGCGCTGCGCGTAACCAGGGGGGGCATACCTGCCCCCCCTGGGACCCCCCTAGGAAAGAACCCGGTGCACATGACACAAAGAGCACTACTAGAGGGATCGTTAGACGCAGTTGTCATATCTGACACACCCACACACACACATGCAAAGAATATAACACATACCCAACAAGTAAGAGCTTACTTCACCTTGGTGGTTTCATGGTCTAGCTTGGGGGTGGAATCCATAACTAATTCCTATGCTTGGATGGCGAATTCATCCTCAACAAAAATTTGTTGACTTTCCTTCATTTATAGATAAGTCTTCATGTTTGTCTATCTAAGGAATGCTTTGTATTTCCATATGTCAATGAATGAATTTGAAATATGCATGTTATTTTCACTATTATTTGTATGTGCATATGAATTCAAAATAAAATTGTCAGTAGCGTCCATGTTTATCATAATAGTGGGTTATAATACAAAGGAAATCTAGTATGGAGTGCCTTGATGGACAAGGGAGGCATCCATGTACATGATAGATTCGTATCAAAGCTTGGTTTTCAAAATTGAGCCAATATGGGTAGTTTAAGTGCACCAACTATTAGATGGATTGCCAAAGTGAAAAATGGTTAATTTTGTCAATTCAAATGCTCATGGTGATGACTTAGTGACTTGTGTTCCGAGGTTAGACCGGCATTAGGGTATATGGGTAAGTTATGGAAGTGAATTCCAAATGAATCCATTATATTCAAGAGATTAATGATTTGATTTCAATAATATAGGAAAAAATATAGCAACTTGTGATGATCAAGTTTTCAATTCTATGGGTGGAAACTTTTATTGTGTTCAAGCATAACCAAATTTTTTGAATCCAAGAGAATATATTCTCTTGTTATTATGTGGACTGGGCATTGTTTGAAATTTAGTATACATAACCAGATGTATTAAGGGCATGTTTTTTGTATTAAGGGAATGTTTTTCATTGATTGGAAGACAGAGGATCCAATATAGTTGAGGGAAATTGGGAAAAAATAAACAAGGTTGTGAAAATTTGGCTAAATGCCTAAATCTTTTGGAAAATGAATTTGAAGGGCTAACCTCGGTGAACAAATTGTGGCCTTTTCCTTCATGTTTCATGAAGCTTCAAAGTAGGTCTAAGGGTTGATGTTTTGAAAGTAATAAATGGCCTTATTAAAAGGGGGCAAAGGCTTGAAGTGTAAAATACAGTCAATGGCCATAGTTACAAAAAGGCCCAATGGCCTTGCTTCGAAGTAGCGTGAAGCTAGAAATAGGATTGATGGACATAGTTTCAAATTGGTTGATGGAGTTAATTTTGAAATGACTTGAAGTTCAAAATAGGACCGAAGTTTGAAATATAGTTGAAGTTTTAAATAGGCTCAAAGTTTCAAATAAAGCTAAAGTTTGAAATAGGGGAAAATTAGGAAAATAGGTCAAAGTTTGAAATAGGGCCAATGTTTAAATCTACCCAAAATTTAAAATAGGGCCAAAGTCTTGAAGGGGTTGAAATTAGAAATGGACCAACGTTTGAAGTAAGGCCAAAGTTTCAAATAGGCCTGAACTTCGAAATAAGGCAAAAGTTCAAAATAGGGATAAAGTTTAAAATAGGGCCAAATTTCAAAATAGGTTTGAAGCTTCAAATAGGCCCAAAGTCTCAAAAGGGGTTGAAATTGGAAAACATGCCAAAGCTTGAGATCAACCTAAAGTGTTGAAAGTGACAAAATTTTAGAGATGGGTCAAAGTTGCAAAAGCACATGAACCTTATAAGTGGGACAAAGTTGGAAAAGCACTCAAAGTTTAGAAGTGACTTGAAGTTTGGAATATCTTGAATTAGTTTGAAACAAACTCAATAGGTCGAAGTGTGAAAATGCACTAAAGTCTTATATTAGCATAAAGTTTGAATACATCATGATATTTTGAAATACTCTGGTGGTTGATCACAAATTTTCCAAAATGTTTTAAAGTCTAGGAAGGCTTGATGGGTGAGTTTTTTCGAGGAAGAGTCATTGTTTGAAGTTCCATGAAATTGAGAAAGAGGCATAAGTTCAAAAATGTTCTGAAATTCAAGAGGAAATGATTTTTAAAAAGTGCTCGATGTTTTGAAAGGGGAGGATAGCCTAATGTTTGATGAGGAGTTGATGAGTTATGAAATTCAAAACTTTTGACACCAGTTTCCCCTTATTTCTAATCTCTTTTCTCTTAACCATAACCTTGTTTAAGTCCATTTTAATGCTCATATGCATGATTGAGGCTAAAGGTGTTTTCCAGTGCATTTATTTAGTATTTCATTTGAATTGATGATTAAACATCAGAAAAATAATGTATTTGTATTTATCTTTAAATAAGGAATTAGTTTGCATATTGCTACATGATTGATCCGAAAAGATCTTTTAAATGACAATGGTTGAGTTATTTAGCATGTGTTAATTAACCATTTAGGAATCTTAATGAAAGAGGAAGAAATGATGAGAAACGATAACAGCCATATACACATATACAGATCTGAAATGAAGCATAAACAACAACAAACCATAAACACCAATGTGATAACGGAGTTTGGAAATCTCACCTATGTCTCTGGGCCGTTGTCTAAGTGGGTGAGGATTTCTTATTTATGTTCGAAGATTTAAAAGTACATCATAACAGTGCCAAAAGGTTATGAAACTGATCTGGTCTTGTTATACCAGATCTCTAAAACCCAACAAAAGAAACGACACTAAAATTGAATGATCGAAGCTCCCAGAAATGGCCTGCAAAGGTGCGCTCCTCAATAGCTTCCCTGCATAAAAATGGCTTTGGCTTGGCAAATCTTCATCATAAACCTGATCTGAATGTCCTCCCATGGCCTCAAGAAGCCCTGTTTTATATAGATCTGAAGTTGGTAACCATCTCCCAACTTCCCCCCAAGATCTGGCCTCAAAAAGGACCCAATATCTCCCAATAATGACCAAAATCTCCAAAAACAGGCCTAAAATCCATTAAAAAACACTATTATATAGTGAAAAACCCACTTTTGGAGAAATATAGGGATAAGCCCCTCTGGCCTAGGCGTGCACACCTTATACAGGGTCATATGGCTTAATATGGCCAAGCATTAGCCCCCTAGGGGTTGTGCGCTGGCCCTTACCTCCACTAGCACCAGTCACATGTCAATATGTAATACGACCGAGTCCTGAATGGTGCGCCTGACCTCTGGTCTTTACCCCCGAGTCATATGGTATAGGTTCCCACCGGTGGTTAAGCCCAGATCCCGTGGCCACCACACATGTGGTTTATCCGTGTAGTGGGGCATCAGGGTGTAGTTGTATGAGGTAGCACACGTAACCACGGGCTGGGGCTAGGCCCCATCTCTTTTTCGCCTCTGCTCACAACATACTCACACTTTAAATATTTTAATGTGGCATTGTTATAACAATTCCTACGGTGGTGTGTTGGTAACCGGCCCACCCAAATCTCTCCCCTAACCGTAGGTCATGCAGTCAAATCCACTAGAGTGCAACATTCCTTTTACACATGCCAACGAATGATGGGGTGCCACGTGGCACCATGCCATTTGTCGAAAACAGGCCATGTGTCAACCACCCAATGGTCCACTTATCTACTGAGATGTCAAACCAGTCACTGTCAACTGTACCTTCCACGTAATCAGTACGAATGTGCCACATGTCACCCTTACAGTGGTGACACGTGTCACTCCCGGATTGGTCTATCCACGTCAGCGTCCATACACCCAATCACCCTACCACGTCAGTTGTACGAACCTTGCCACATCATTGCCAACTATTCCTACCACGTCATTTGTATGGTCGTACGACCTATACAGTCAGCTGCCACGTGGCACTGTACGGATTGTATAGTCATCAATTTTTTGCCTATTTGGCAAATTGAATAGATCGTGATATCTGGAGCATACGACGTCTGTTTGAGCCCGTTCAAGTTTCGTTGGGTTTGTATCAACGAGGCCTATGCACACATCTGTTTCGAAGCCATTCTGAGAACTTTGATTTTTGGGCCTTTCTGAGCCCCATCAAGCTCCTGGATCCAAATCTGGATCACACCTCCCCACTAAAGACCTTTTGGTCCCCAAAAGGTTACTGACCAATCATCAAGCTTGGGATAGGCCACCCGACTTGTTCTTTATCTATGAACTCTGTCCTATGCACATGTCTCATCAAGATCAACTGTAAAACAATCATGATAACTGACAGCATATTATTAGACATTTTTACCCTGTCACATCTTACTGAAGCCATTATCATCCATGTAGACAACATTACTAATGATAGCATCAAAAATATGACTGCAAATGAGCTGATATGTTTATAATACTTTCACGACATTAGCTTCTCTTGAAGCAAACTGTGATTGACTTTCCATTCCACAATCATCTCTTGTTCTTGCTTAAGATCAATTACTTGACTTGAAACAATTATAGGTGTGTTGCTTGCTTGAGTCGCCTTTCTTAATTGTTCTATTGTTTGAAGAGTTTTATTTTCCTTTACATGATGAGCATGAACCACATATTCTTGACCTGCTTTGGTTAAATGATATTGATTCTTTTCCCTGTAGAAGATTGCTTTACGATCATACAAGTATGGACTGCCTAAGACCATTCCACATTCACTTAGTGGCACCACATCACATGTTACCTCTTCTACAAACTTAGATGAAATTGCAAATTTTAATGTGCACTGCTTTGTTATGTGCAATTGATGATTTTTGCTTATCCATTTAAGTGTGTAGGGCTTATGATGCATATGTGTTTTTAACCCTAATTGCTTAACCAATTCCTCTGAAATTAAGTTAGATTGAGATCCACTATCTATCAATGTGTCAACCTTAGTGTGCCTCATGATGACCCTTATGTGAAACAAGTTACTTCTACAATCAAATCCTTCACCAATTTTACCTTTCATACCAACCAATGAGACTTTAGATTCATCACCTGAATCCGATCCCAAGTTTGTTGGTCATGTTGTCGCCACAACTGTTTACCTCCCTTTCTTTTCCTTGAACCACTTTGGTCTCTTCTCGGGATGCAATTGCCAACAACGGTCCTCATCATGCCCCTCTTTCTTGCAATACTTGTAAGAGGGCTTATTTTCCTTTCTTGTCACTGCATTTTCCTTCTTGCCATGCCACTTCCTTTTGTCCTCTTTCCTTGAAGATGATTCCCCTGATACACCAACACATGTTTTCCCTCCTTCAATGTATGTCGCTTGAACAGAAACCTCGTCAAGATTAGTTGGTCCAAACATGAATACAGTATTTCGAATATGTGCAGGTAAACCTCCTATGTATGTCATAAGAGTTTCTTGGGTATGTAAAGGAATATCTAACATCAATGCCATTTTACGAAATCCATCTGTGTATTCTTGCACTGTTTGTCATTTTCTTAGTTTTAAAGCTTTCCATTCAATTAACGCTTTCTCTTTATAACCCAAAGGATAGAATTGTTTTCTAAATGCATAAATAAAACTTTGCCATGATATAAATACATTACCCACTTATTGCGTGCCATTTTGCAACTTTCTTTGCCACCAGATGAGTGTTGTGCCTGCAAATATAAGTGAAGCCAACTTGATCTGAGTTGCCTCATCCTTGATCTGTTGTACACTACAATAAACCTCCATCTGTCTGACCCAATTGTCAAGTCTCTCTGCATTGACTTAACCATCATACATGGGTAATTCGAATTTAACATCAATTTTTAATAAAGGCATTTCATTCTTATGTTTATGGACATGTTTCTTTGCATTGGATTTAGAACTTGAACTTGAAGAAGAAGGAGAAGAAGGAGGTGAAGATAGAGGTGAAGGAGGAATTTCAGGAGGATACTTTCCTTCTTCACTTTTTCCCTTTGAAGATTCACCAAGAACTGGTCTCTTTCGTTCCAAGTAATCCTCATACAAAACCTTCATCATCTCCGACATGGCGAAGAAGTTTTTTGAAACTCTTTCTCATACTGAGAAAGTCCCTCTCCCGATGCCATCTTCTCTCTTTAAGAAGTTCTCTTTCTCAATCCATACAATGGATTCTCTTCAACAAGCTCGCCTTCACCATGATGTAGATTTTCCCTGGTTAACATGCAAAACTCAAATCCAAACGTCAACTAGCTCTGATACCACTTGATCCGAAAAGATCTTTTAAATGACAATGGTTGAGTTATTTAGCATGTGTTAATTAACCATTTATGAAGCTTAATGAAAGAGGAAGAAATGATGAGAAAAGATAACAGCCATATACACATATACAAATATGAAATGAAGCATAAACAACAACAAACCATAAACACCAATGTGATAACGGAGTTTTGCAATCTCGCCTACGTCTTCGGGCCTTTGTCTCAGTGGGTGAGGCTTTCTTATTTATGTTCGAAGATTTAAAAGTACATCACAGCATTGCAAAAAGGTTACAAAACTGATCCGGTCTTGTTCTACCAGATCTCTAGAACCCAACAAAAGAAACGACACTAAAACGGATGACCGGAGCTCCTAGAAATGGCCCGCAAAGGTGCGCTCCTCAATAGCTTCCCTGCATAAAAATGGCTTTGGCTTGGAAAATCTTCAACATAAACCTACTCTGAATGTCCTCCCATGGCCTCAAGAATTCCTGGTTTATATATATATCTGAAGTTGGTAACCATCTCCCAACTTCCCCCCAAGATTTGGCCTAAAAAAGGGCCCAATATCTCCCAATAATGACCAAAATCTCCAAAAACAGGCCTAAAATCCATTAAAAATCACTATTATATAGTGAAAAACCCACTTTTGGAGAAATATAGGGATAAGCCCCTCTGGCCTGGGTGCGCACACCTTATACAAGGTCATATGGCTTAATATGGACAAGCACAAACCCCATAGGGGCTGCGCGCTGGCCCTTACCTCCGCTAGCACCGGTCACAATGTCAATATGTAATAGGACCGAGTCACGAACGGTGCGTCCGGCCTCTGGTCTTTACCCCCAAGTCATATGGTATAGGTTCCCACCGATGGTTAAGCCCAGATCCCGTGGCCACCACACCTGTGGCTTATCCGTGTAGTGGAGCATCGAGGTGTACTTGTATGAGGTAGCACACGTAATCGCGGGTTGGGGCTAGGCCCCAGCCCTTTTCTGCATCCGCTCACAACATACTCACACTTTAAATATTTTAATGCGACATTGTTATAACAAGTCCTACGGTGGTGTGTTGATAACCGGCTTGCCCAAAGCACTCCCCTAACTAGAGGTCATGCAGTCGAATCCACTAGAGTGCAACATTCCTTTTGCACATGCCAACGAATGATGGGGTGCCACATGGCAGCCCACACCTGGGCCACGTGGCACCATGCCATTTGCCGAAAACATGACACATGTCAACTGCCCAATGGTCCACTTGTCTGCTAAGTTGTCAACCCAGTCACTACCAACTATACCTGCCACGTAAGCAGTACGGATGTGCCACATGTCACCTTTATAGTGGTGACACATGTCACTCCCGGATTGCTCCACCTGTCTATCCACATCTGCATCCATACGCCCAGTCACCTTGCCACATTAGTTGTACAGACACTGCCACATCATCGCCAACTGTGCCTTCCATGTCAGTTGTACGACCATACGACCTGTACAGTTAGCTGCCATGTGGCACTGTACGAACTATACAGTCATCAATCTTTTACATGTTTGGAAAATTGAACAGATCGTGATATCTGGAGCATATGATGTTTGTTTGAGCCTGTTCAAGTTGCGTTGGGTTCGTATTGATGAGGCCTACGCACACGTTTGTTTTGAAGCCATTCTGAGAACTTTTATTTTTAGGCCTTTCTGAGCCCCATCAAGCTCCTGGATCCAAATCTGGATCAATGATGGTTACCAAGGGTTCCAGATTCACTTTCTTAGTGGTACATCCAAGTTGATTCCACTCTTGTCACGGATCCGTTCTCCTATGGGAAATGTGGGCTATATGTTCTTAAAGCCACAGATCTCTAAAGTGGGCGATCTAATAAAATATTCCACGAATTGAAGAACCCAATAATCAAGCAAGAATTGATTAGAAAATATTCAAAGCATCCAATCAAAGAATTAATGGATGTGATACGAATTTAGTATTGCAACTATTTGGGGAAGTTAATAAATAATGAAAACATATGGTTTTAATTTTGGAGGGCGGATTTCTAGAAACCTACATCTACAAATCAATCCATATATTTATGAGTTCCAAATTCGTTTTTATGGATATAGCTCAAGAGGCCAAAAAATTTTGCTATGTTCATGACACTTGAATGTATTTTGGTTAAGTTGTTATAACCCACACAACTTATTACGAAGTTGACATTCAATGGCATTCTAAATTGGATGGGAGTTGGCAAGAATCATGGAAACAATTTGTTATATTGGAAATCAGTTGTAACCATTGTGGATTCAATAATCCTCAAGTGGATTCATAATTAGGTATTTGTTATTTCTAGAGGATAGTTTTTGTGTATAAAAAGAGAGTGCCATCTCCATTCTTGGAGAGGACTCTTAGAGCAACAGTCCAAATTCTGATGGAATAAACCACAACTTCATGAGATCTTGTTTCAATGTAGATTGTAGTTTTATAGTTTTCCATAGTGTGTGATTTGATTTAATTTGATGTTGATGTAGTTTTAACTCATTGCCCTATTCTCGGAAGGTAGAGCTCACTCCATGAGAACAAAGCATTGTGTGGTTCAATAGTTTTTCATTTCTTGTTATGTGTGAAGATTATTTTACAGTCTTTGAATTCAGCAAGTGTGTTTCAATTCAAGTAATTTTCATTTTGCAAGTGTGATGTACTTTTTCGAAAAGTGTGGTGTGTTTCCTTTCAACGGTGTCATTTCAATTCATAGATTAGTGATGCAGTTTCCTTTTCTTAGAAGCATATTAGATAAACTAATACAATATAAGAAATGTATCATGCACACACAATGCAGAACATCTCACAAGCACTTGAACCTCATGTTGATAAATTAATGCATGAACTCCTTGATTACTGAGGTAATTAATTAGCTCGTCATTTTGGCATCATTTTCAGGGAGATGTCAAGGACTCAATAGTATTTCTTGTATTGGTTTTAGATGGCACATGGTATCGAGATCTATAGAGACAATTGTCGACTACATTCTCTAGAAGATTCCATACACAATGTTTTGCATTTAAATTAGGTCATATAGCTACATGAGTTAAAATTAGAAGATTTTTGTCATGTAGTAAGAACCACCCATAGAACTGATCTCCTTGCAGGAAGCTTGGTAACAAGAAGAAGACATCGGTGAATGAGAATTCCACTAGAGAAGGATCTGAGGAGATGTATAAACATTCATTGAAGGACACAACAGACAAAGAAAAGGTCAAAGAATATCATCTCTTTCATTGGTTTATTCATGCATTATTATGATTGAGTCTAGATTGATTATCAAGTATGTGGATAATCTTCATTAAGAATATGTAGCATCTTGGGTTGTTGAGCTCTTAGTTTCATTTTATTTTCATTTCAACCCACCCACATACCACTATTCACCCATCAATTATCCTATCTTCCCTCTTCTCCATCACTCCTCTTTATCTACCTTCCTTTTGCTTTATCTTCTCTCATTCCTTACTCCATTGTTCTATCTACCTTTCTCATGCTTTCTTCCACGCTTCATATCAATGTTTTATTCTTTTCATCTCTTTCCTTTCCATCTTCTCTATTTTATATTTCTTCCACTATTGTCTTCCTTACTTTTCTTTTCCACTCTTCTGTTTTCCCTACATGCTACATGTATTCTTCCTTCATTTTCCATTCTCCTACCTTGTTGTGCCTTTTCTTACCCTCTTCTCTCCTTCCTCTACTTCTTATATGGAGCACCTCTTATTTTACATGATTCTTCTTGTTTATTCCATTTTCTTTATTTACTCTTCTATCGTTTCCTTTACCTCCCTTTATATCCATTAAACCATGATTCTTTTCTTCAATCATTTTAGACTCTTTACAACCTTTGACTCTTCATCATTGACTACATCTACCCCCACCCAGTCTCTTTGTTCACGGAAATAAATGACAAATGCACACCCAATCAACGAATTGATGTTTAAAGGTACCCATGGTTGTATTTATCTTCAAAGCATCATGACCAAATATTCACAGCCATCATCATACAAGAATCATAAATTTCAAGAAGATCCTCTCGAACAAAATGTGGAAACAATTTCACGGATAATGAAACACTTTGTGGTCTCTCTTGAGTTCCCATAGTGGTTATGTCAGGTTCTCATTACCATCATACCACAATGTGAACCAAATTGTATAACAGACCTACAATGATTTCTCTTTCATTCTCGATTTGGGTATTGTTTTTGCATTTGCTACAAGATCTTGTGAAGGGTCATATTGAAAAATTTGGTAACTAGGTATTTGCAATTTTTAGTATAAAAATTCTTTACATTGGAAAATATATGCCTATGCAAAATCACACATACCCAGATCATGATTTGGGAGAAATAACTCGTTGATCATATTCTTGTGGCATTTTGGATCAATGACCTTATTGAGAACATAGTCGGTACAGTAAATTTTTGGTAGACCAAATGGATAGATGTTTAAAACCTATTTCTTAGGTATATTCTCCTATGAATCTAGTTCACAACCCAACTTGAATCACTTAATTTCGATATTGTATGAGAAACTTATGCCCTAATTACTAACTGCCTATCCTAAACCTACACTACTAAAACTTTGTTTCCCGGGTTGTTTGTTGGCGAGATTGTTGGCGAGTTCTTTGTTTGGTGTGTTGTCAGAGTTGTCATTGATGTCAACTAAAGATGGATGAAAGCGAGAAGGAATGGACAAGAGAGGAGAATCAGAAATCTAGAAACGGAAGAAAGGAGGCAAACAAATTTCCAACAACAAGTCCTGATTCACGAAGGAGAGATTTGGACCATTGGATCAAGGAAGGTCGTGGACCGTTGATCTGGCACGACGAAGTTCAAAGTTCAGGAGTTCAGACATCGGAGAAAGGAGGAGATCTAACTTGCGAGTTATTGAAACGTGAAGTCCCGAAGTGCTTGGCCCCGAGTCACAGCCAAGGTCACTTCAGCGAAGAATAAGGGAAGGAGCTAGTGTTGCTAAGCTCTAGTTCGGAGATCGGGAGTTGGGAGAGTCGGGATAACTCACAGCAGAATATCCGAAGCATGAAGTTTTGAGGCACCATTTTTATTGGCGAGTGGTCACAACCAGTGGTCATGTGGAGAGGAACGTTGCACCCAGTGCTTGTTCGCGCGGGTAAAGTTTGCAAGGACCTGTGGATCAAAAAGCCCTTGCATGTATAATCCAACGTCATAGATTAAATAGACAATCTGATCGTTGGGTTGTTGTTTCACTTCGTGATTTCTTGATTAGTTACGATTCAGTTATACGAACTGAATCATTGTTCTTGGGCATTTGAGATTCATAGTGTAACAGATTATGAAAAAAACATAAAAGAAAAATGTCATGACAGAGTGAGGTCGGTCATTTCTCTGTAAAATGAGTTGAACTATATGTAATGAAAATTACAGTATGAACAGAGAGAGAGAAAATTCAGAGATGAAGAACATAAGTTGGACAGAGAAGAAATAGTGAAAAGAGAAGAATGAACAAGAACCTAAGAGCATGAGAAGAATAGAGAAAGAGCAGATGGAAAGAGACAGCAAGTTGAGACAAGCATGAACAGACAGAAGCAGAGCAGAATTGCAGAACAAAGAAGAAGTGGTAAGTGTTGAAATATTTGTATTGTTGTAAGGTATTATTCAAACAAAGATTTATAATCAAGGTGGTAGGGTGGTGCTAGGGAGGATTGTGGTCCTCTATTATTCAAGTTGGTGCTTGAATAATGGGAGTTGTAGCTTCCATCTAGTTGTGGATAGAAAATAGGCAGGCATGGTGGTGTTGGGGAAAATGAAGAATTTTATGTGTGCAAGTTGGTGCTTGTATAAGTGGAAGTAGGTGCTTCTATCCAGTTGGTGTTGGAAATCATAAGGAGCAAATATGCTTCTTTCTAGTGGGTGCTAGAGAAACTTGAGGGTTGGTGCTCTCTACAAGTTGCAGCTTGTTAAAGAAGAGGTTGTAGCCTCATTTTGAGTTGGTGCTCAAAGATATATGATGTACAAAAATTAAAATACTGCTTATCCTTCTAAGAAGAAGAGGTTTTCTCCCTTTATGGGTTTCCTCATGAATATATGTCTCTATGTATATCATATGTGTGATTGATGTTTACTATTTATGTTTTTTATGCCTTACATAATCTTTATTATCATTTGGAGAAGAGTAACAATGTTTTAATAGGCATAAAAATGTTCAAGCACAGTAACAATTGATTCACCCCCCCTCTCAGTTGTCTTCGTAATTTCAACAATTGGTATCAGAGCAGGATCCTTTTATTTAAAGGTAGATCAGTAACCTTAAACATGACAAGTCATAAAGGGACTTCAACCAATAAGCCTCCTCTGTTTGATGGAACAAATTTTTCTTTCTGGAAGGTTAGAATGAATATCAAGACAGACATGAGCAATCAAGACACCCAAGGAATAAATATCTGCCACAACAAAGAATGAGACAGCCAAGTAACAAACAACCACAGACTGCAAATCATGTGATGGCTGGGAAAAAGACACATATTAAGCATAAAAATCGTTATAATCCTTTATTCAATGAACCAGAATGTTACATCTGCCATAATTATGGACATAAAGTTGCAAACTATCACTTAAAGAACTATAAGCTATATTTAAATCCATCTGCTGAAAATGTCAAGGTTTGGAAGAAGAAAGAAGATAACAAGTGTAGATTAGTGTTGTCAGCTCAAAGACAAAAGAACCCCTAGTATATTGACAGTGGATGCTCCAAACATATGACTTAAGACAAAAGTAAGTTTTTGTCTCTAAGTGAAAGCAAATCACGGAATGTAGCTTTTGGAAATGATGCACCAGGAAAAATCAAAGGTAAAGGAATGGTAAGTCTAAGTAATGGAAAAGGGAAAGCTCAAGATGTGTTGTTTATATATGGTCTGAAACATAATCTACTTAGTGTCAGTTAAGTTTGTGACAGAGGATGTGAAGTTGTTTTCACTTCTAAAGGTTGTAGAATACAATCTGTGAATTCAGGACAGTTGGTTGCAAAAGGCATAAGAACAGAACACAATGTCTATGTTTTGAAAGAAGATAAAGAAGAATGGCATTTAAGTAAGTATGATGAAAGTTGGCTATGGCATAGGAGACTTGGACACCTAAATTTTGATCATCTAATCAAACTTAGAAACAGTGGTGCGGTAAAAGATCTTCCAAAGATATCAAAGCCATATGATTATGTATGTAAACCTTGCCAAATAAGAAAGCTTACTCAGACACAGTTTGAATATAAGAACTTTCCATCAACAGAAAAACCTCTTCAGTTAGTACATATGGATTTATGTGAACCATCAAGGAAGGAAGGTACAGGAAAAGAAAATTACTTCATGTTTATTATTGATGATTATTCTAGACTTACATGGGTTTCCTTTCTGAAAGAAAAATCCAAAGCATTTGAAAAATCCAAAGTGTTTAAGGCTCTGACTGAGAATCAAACAGGAAAAATATTGAAGGCAGTAAGGTCTGATACAGGAAGAGAGTTTAGTTCAGAGGACTTCAAAGAATTTTGTGATAAACATGGGATCAAAAGAGAGTATACTATTCCAAGGACTCCACAACAAAATGGAGTAGTTCAGAGGCAGAATAGATCAGTTCAGCAAATGGGAAGATCAATGATGAATGAAAGGAATATTGCTCAGACATATTGGGTAGAAGTAATTCATACAGTTGTACATATTCTTAACAAAGCTCATCTCAATACACACAGTGACAAGACTCCTTATGAACTATGGTTTGGAAGACCTGCTTCAATCAAGCATTTTAAAGTCTTTGGGAGTAAGTGTTATATCAAGAATAATGATGAAAATCTTGGCAAATATGATGACAAGGTTGATGAATGCATCTTCTTACGGTATGCTACAAACAATAAAGGATACAAATGATATAATAAGAGGGTGCATAAATTGGTCGATTGTATCGACATAAAAGTTGATGAAGAAATCTCAGTACGAGATGTAAGTAGTGTTGAATCAACCACATAGGATATAGTTGAAGTTGAAGATGAATGGGTCCAAGAATCAGAAAGAGAAGACTCTGAGTTAGATGAAGATAGAAATACTTAGGCAGACTCAAATCAGCAGAAAGAAACAAAACCACCTCTCAGAATTGTTAGAAAGAATCATCCTAAAAAACATATAATTGGTGATATGAATAAAGGAGTTCAGACAAGAAGGCAATTGATTAAAGACTCAAAACAATCTCATATTTATTTCCTATCTATGATTTAACCTAAAAAAAATTATGAAGCCAACAAACATGACGATTGGATTAGAGCTATGAATGAAGAGCTTGATCAAATTGAGAAGAATAATACTTGGGAGTTTGTTCCTAGACCTGCAAATAAGAATGTAATAGGTTCCAAATGGGTGTTTAAGAATAAAATGAATGAACAAGGACAAATTGTTAGTAATAATGCCAGATTGGTCTATAAGGGGTATGCACAAGTTGAAGGACAAGATTTTGATGAAATATTTGCACCAGTGGAAAGATTAGAAGCCATCGGAATGTTTCTTGCCTATGCATGTCATAAGAACTTTAAAGTATAGCAGATGGATGTTAAGTCAACATTTATTAATGGAGATCTAGAAGAAGAAGTATATATGGAGCAACCTGAAGGATTTTCACTGACAGATAATCATGACTATGCTGTAAGTTGAAAAAGACATTATATGGACTGAAACAGGCACCATGAGCCTGGTATTATAGACTAGACAAATTTCTACAGTACAAAGGGTTCAAGAAAGGTATTGTTGACAGTAATCTATACATTAAGTCTGAAGGTGATGATTTATTAGTTATTTTGGTTTATGTAGATGACATTGTTTTTGGATGTACTAATAACCCTTCTGTTCAGTGGTTTGCTAATTCTATGCAAATTGAGTTTGAGATGTCCATGATAGGAGAATTGTCATATTTTCTTGGTTTACAAATCAATCAGAGTTCTGCAGGGTTATTTATCTCTCAAGAAAAGTATTTGAAAGAGATGTTGAAGAAGTTTCAGATGGAAGATTCCTCTCCTGTTAGTACACCTATGGTGGTTGGTTGCAAGCTCAGTAAAGATGATATTTCACCTAATGTTGATCAAAGAACATATCAATCAATGATAGGCAGTCTTATGTACATCACAACATCCTGTCCTGATATAATGCAAGTTGTTGGAATGGTAGGTCGTTATCGGTCCGCTCCTAAACAAAGTCATTTAGCAGTTGTCAAGAGGATATTCAAATATTTGAAGGGTACAATGACTTATGGTCTTTGGTATTCTAGAAATCAGAATTTTCAATTAACCAGTGGACGTGCATTCTTCTTAGGTGATTCATTAGTAGCATGGCTTAGTAAGAAGCAGGGATCTATTTCATTATCAACTACAGAGGTAGAGTACATTGTTGTTGCTACTTGTTGCACTCAGATATTATGGATGATACAAACTCTTGCAGATTTGAAGGTAACTTATAATTATCCAATTCCACTTCACTGTGATAACACTAGTGCCCTTAGTGTCTCGAAGAATCTTGTTCTTCATTCAAATACTAAGCATATACCAATAAAATATCATTTTCTCAAAGAGTAGGTTACAAACAGAGTTGTTCAGCTGAATTATATTCCTTCAACAGAACATATAGATGATATCTCCACTAAACCACTAGCAAAAGCTTAGTTTGAGTTTCTACGCCAGAAGTTGGGCGTGACCCTGTTATCAAGTTAAAATAATATATCTAATCAGGGGGAGAGTACTTATTGAATATCTGTTGTATTTTTGGTGAATATAGCTCTGGTTTTTTCCATTCATATTTGACAGAGGGAGTGTGTTTTCTTTGTCATTGATGTTAAAGGGGGAGAAGAAAAGATATTATTGCAAAGTTGTCGAATTGTCAGAATGCAGAAAGTTGCCATTAATGTCAAAGGGGGAGATTGTTGGCGAGTTCTTTGTTTGGTGTGTTGTCAGAGTTGTCATTGATGTCAACTGAAGATGGATGAGAGTGGAGAATTGAAAATCTGTAAATGGAAGAAAGGAGGCAAACAAATTTCCAACAACGCGAAGTCTCGATTCGTGAAGGAGAGATCTCGACCATTGGATCAAGGAAGGTCATGGACCATTGATCTGACACGACGAAGTTCAGAGTTCAGTAGTTCGAACATCAGAGAAAGGAGGAGAGCTAACTTGCGATTTCGTGAAACGCAAAGTCCTGAAGTGCTTGGCCCCAAGTCACAACCAAGGTCACTTCAGCAAAGAATAAGGGAAGGAGCTAGTGTTGCTAGGCTCTAGTTCGGAGATCGGGAGTTGGGAGAGTCAGGATAACTCACAACAAAATATCTGAAGTGCGAAGTTTTGAAGCGCCTTTTTGATTGGCGAGTGGTCACAGCCAGTGGTCATGTGGAGAGGAACGTTGCGCCCAGTGCTTGTTTGCATGAGTGACGTTTGCAAGGACATGTGGATCAAAAAGCCTATGCGTGTATAATCCAACGGCGCAAATTATATAGACAATCTGATCGTATGGTTGTTGTTTCACTTCGTGATTTCTTGATCAGTTACGATTCAGTTATACGAACTGAATCATTGCTCTTGGGCATTTGAGATTCATAGTGTAACAGATTGTGAGAAAAAGCATAAAAGAAAAATGTCATCACAGAGTGAGGTCGAACGTTTCTCTATAAAATGAGTTGAACAATATGTAATGAAAATTACAGTATGAACAGAGAGAGAAAAAATTCAAAGATGAAGAACATAAGTTGGACAGAGCAGAATGTACAAGAACCTAAGAGCATGAGAAGAATAGAGAAATAGAAGATGGAAAGAGACAGCAAGTGGAGCCAAGCATGAACAGACAAAAGCAGAGCAGAATTGCAGAACAGGGAAGAAGTGGTAAGTGTTGAAAAGTATGTATTGTTGTAAGGTATTATTCAAACAAAGATTTATAATCAGGGTGGTAGGGTGGTGCTAGGGAGGATTGTGTTCCTCTGTTATTCAAGTTGGTGCTTGAATACTGGGAGTTGTAGCTTCTATCTAGTTGTGGCTAGAAAATAAGGAGGCCTGGTGGTGCTGGGGAAAATGAAGAGTTTTATGTGTGCAAGTTGGTGCTTGTATAAGTGGAAGTAGGTTCTTCTATCCAGTTGGTGCTGGAAATCATAAGGGGAAAATATGATTCTTCCTAGTGGGTGCTAGAGAAACTTGAGGGTTGGTGCTCTCTACAAGTTGAATCTTGTTAAAGAAGAGGTTGTAGCCTCATTCTGAGTTGGTTCTCAAAGATAGATGATGTACAGAAATTAAAATATTGCTTATCATTCTAAGAAGAAGAGGTTTTCTCCCTTTATGGGTTTCCTCATGAATATTTGTCTCTGTGTATATCATATGTGTGCTTGATGTTTACTATTTTTGTTGTTTATGTCTTACATTATCTTGATTATCATTTGGATAAGAGTAACAACATTTTAATAGGCATAAAAATGTTTAAGCACAGTAACAACTTATTCACCCCCACCTCTCAGTTGTCTTAGTAATTTCAACATTGTTCATTGGTATATTTAACCCATCAATTATCCAAGTTTGCAAAACCTGTTTCTATCGGATATACCTACATGAATCTAATTTCATATCCAATTGGAATCAAGTGAATCCTTCATTGAACAAAAAAGTTATACCCAAAATCATAATTGTTGGTCTAGGTTAGAAATCACGAACAACTCTATTATGCAGGTTGTTCCTCAACATGTTTGACAAATCATTTAAAATCACTTTGAAAACATTTTTCTATTGGAGATATCCCTATAAATATATTTTAAGTTACCTTTGGAATAACTCCAATTAGACATCAAACAAAGAATTTATCATCGAAACACTGCCAGGTAGTTTAGGCTGGCCACCACTCCTCCGCAAGTAACAATGGAAATTATTAATGAAACCTTTAAGATATGTCTTTTAAATGCATTACTTGCAATAATTTTTATATTTATTGGAAGAATAAAGTATTTGTATCTCTTTTCCTCCATGATCTCACCTCGTGTTGTAGGCAATATGCTAGTTTTTTGTAGGTCACCAAGGGCTCAACAAGATCTTGTGAGTGATTTTGAAGACCAATTTATAAAGAAGGGCATGTCACCGGGTCCTCAAAACAAAAGAAAGTGTGACATCATGTGATGTTGAATGAGCCATGTTCGAAGTTCAAGTTCCTAGGAGCTTGCTACAAAAGTGTTCCAATTGTTGACCAACAACACCACGACCTTTCATAAAGTTGTAGATGGAAAGAGTGCAAGACAAACAAAGAATTAATTTGAAGATTATGTGAAGACCAACACTACAAGATTCAATACAAGCACCACAGAAAATTCATCATCCTTATTCCTTACCACTATTCATCATACTCATTTACCAGCACCAGGATATGCCTATGCATTTTCTTATTTTCAACTCAAGATGATTATAAGAAAAGTGCATAATGAAGTGAATGAACTTTCCTTTACTTATGTGGTCAACCTTGAAATCCAATAATTTTCTCAAAATATCATTCATGTAACCAATTCAACCTACTCCTTTCCTCCACACTCCATAACTTCCTACTCCACCCACTCCTAACCCACCCAATAAAGTAACTTGGTTCACTTACAATGTTGAGCTACCTTTCTAGTTTCCATAGTTGTTGAATAAATGTTTCCAAGAGCTTGTTGCTACCAATTCATCAAAGGTTTTATTGTTTCATTCCTACTACTAATATTGTCAAGGACAGTTCCTTCATATTCTACACATCCTGCAGTATGTTTTTAATCTTAGTATCACTTCACAGATGTAGTACCATTGCTACAGAAGCTCGTCAAGGAGAAGAAATAGGTGTTTTCACACAAGAACCAATACCTACCACCCCTGAGGTTTTCACACAAGAACCAACCTCAAAAAGTCTTATTGTTTCCACACAAGAACCAAAGGTAGCAACACCAGTTGAAGAAATTTCCCAGGAGACAAAGACTGCTACCCCACAAGAACATGTAGTAGAACAAGTTGTTGCATAGGTACTCATCCCTCAAACATTCATCGAATAGATCTCAGAACTAGGTGGAAAACTTGTAGACACTCCTTTACACAAATGTTTGCTCTTTGCCATGGAACATTTTGAAGAATTTGCTATAGAAAATTATATGCTTGCTACAAAGATCATGAGCTTCTTAGGTAGGTGTAGGTATGCTTATTCTTTCTATTTGTTTATCATATTCATTGAATGCTATGGATTTGTATTTGGAAAATCACTTAGGCCTCTTTTCCTTTTTTTTCCTACTTCCTTACCATTTGTCATTTTTATATGAGGATTGAAAAAATCTTCAGTTTGGGGGGAAACATTCATGAAAACCTTTTGGTACTTCATGCTCTCATGCTGCCTTTTTTTGACTCCTTGGAAGGGTTCCCTTGTGCCTAATGATGGTGATATGCATGGCTCTCCCACATATGGATCATCTTGATTGATTGTTGCATGAACATAAGGTTGATGAATGGATTCTTCCATCTAGAACAATAGTCACTCTTAGCCCCCAACTCTAGCAATCTATGTATCACCAAATAAATATTCCCATCAACAACCCAAAAGGAATTTTAAGAGCTATTTGTGGCCTTTTATAGGTAGTCTTTGAAGGCGTAATACACATGATTTAACATTTTGGAGCAGATTTGGATGGTGAAATGTTTGTGATATCCTTTAGGCTTGTCCATGGCAACCTGAACACATGTCATACAACACACAAACTACCAACGAATTCAGTCTCTATTGTTTTACGGTCTAAAAATAATATGAGACAAGACCTAGGTTTTATGTACATCATTTGTGGATCCTCATACTTTGAAGTTTTCAATCCCTATAGTCTTGGTTTATCTTCCATACTTAATATCTCTTCCACCCTTAGAAAAATAGTGTCCGGCTTGGTAATTAACATACACATGGTATGACTTATGGTGTTGATTTGTCTTGAATGTTGGCTTTAGAAGGAATATTGAGGTTGCAAGTCTGGTATTATGGAGATGTTTATGCATGGACAGACAGTTGGTAGCCTTGAAGTCATAATTGACAACTTTTAACAACATTCTCAGCCTTGGGAGTTGGGTTTTTGTATGAAAATAGGTGGCATTTACAACAATAATTTATTTTCCAAATAGCAACACATGGTCATTTTTTAGACCATATGTTATAACATCAATTACCACCATTGAAGAATTGATGCTCTTATTGGCCTAGTCCCTATCCTACTTACAGACAAATCTTCCCCATACCTTCTTGTGACCTTCTAAAAAACATCTTTTTGGAAGTTGTACGCACCCTGGAAATTATGCAGCACATGTATACGCGGGTTTCCCATAGGACAGTCGTGCACATGCTAATAAATGCTCAAATATATATATTTTTTTCTAATTAAATATTGAGTTACAGATTTGGTTAGTTTCCTAACTCCTTTTCCCCATACTCAGCTATATCTAACCAACTAAAGACGACATAAAAGGGGCATTTCCTCCAAGAAGAAAGATAATGATTCATTTACATATCAGAGAAAACATCAAATTGGCTACACCTGTCATGTCTGTAAGCACGTATACATCCATGTTATTTCTAGTTATTGGCCTAGAAACCCTTGTTTCTAGCCTTTGTTTTGATCACCATCCAATCTGACTAAGAGTCTCTCCTATATTCTCTTTGAGTCTGTGGTGAACCTAGAGCCAAAACCAACCTTTATAGCATGAGCCTAGGTGGAGGGACCCGAAGTCTCTTTCGACAGGGCAACGCTACACAAGACAAGTATACTTTGTAACTACCAAAACTATTGAATATTATAGAAAGTAATTCCTTCGAAAAAGCATTGTATTTGTAATGTTTAACTTGCAGTTATTTCATATATGCTTTGTAGAACAATAGTTGCTTTGATCATTCTGTTATATTTCGTTGGACTAATGGGTAGTTATTAGTATAACTACCTCTCTATGTAGGATTGTATGTTTGAGGTTCTTGTAGGTTGTAGAGAAACTATCAGAAAAGAGCGAGAGATTTTGGCAATCGGGAACGACAATAGTTGTAGGACTCTTGGTGAGTTAATCCTTCTTCTCCTCTAGATAGTTAGTTAATTCCTTTGAATTCGGTTATAATATCTTTGTTGAGTGTTCTCTTTGGGATTTTCTTTCTTTATGGTCCTATATTTGTTGCAATAATCCCACTACTGTAGGGGATTTTTCCCCGAAAGAAGAACTAGCGAACATATTGGGGATTTCGCCTTAATTGGCTTGTTTTTAGGCTTTGTTGTTTTGTTTGCTTGGTTTAATTGCTTTTTATTTTATTTTAGAATGTTATCTAATACTTAGACTAGTGACGTGTGATTTCTTGAGTCTTTCTTTATTCACTTGTGCCTTTAGGCTCCCTCTTCTTTTCTTTTTTTGAAAATTTTGAGGTACATATGTGTTGTGCAATTATCATAGTCGTGTATATATACATGCCAGCTGATTCAGAAAGTTGCATATACGCGGGCTACTTTGAGCACAGGTGCATATATCTTTCCAAGAAGGATTTTTTCAAATCTTTTTATGGTATGAAGGTATCGAGCCAGGTGTCTAGGATCTCTGTTGGGACTTTAATACTCTGTGTGTGTTGCTTTTTGAGTTCAGTAGTTGCTTAGTTTGACTCTTATAAAGAAAACAAGAAAGTTTTGTGCATTCCATTTTTTGATCATTTTCAAGTTTTTTTAGGGTATTTTGAGAAGTTATTCCCCACGATCTTTTTTGTCTAGAGTGGCTTTTTTTGTCGATCTTGGTAAATCTTTATAGGTCTGGGTTATTTTCAGCCTTCTTTTTGTTTTTTTCTGTTGGTGTTAAGAAGAAAGTTTTCTTTAAATCTTTCATATTTATTTTACCTCTTAAACAAGAAAACAAAAATATTTATAGAAAGTGTGCCTTTGTATTATTTTTCAGTCCTTGTCATTGTTTTGCTAAAAGATAAAACGTTTTTAAGTATGCTTTCTCTTTTTATAGTGCTTGTTAGTTTTCAAATTGCATTTAGCATCCTTGAAAAGAAACACTTTTCATTTTCACAGTTTTGACGAAAAGAATTCCATAATTTTCCAGTTGCTTCGCATTTCAAAAACAAATTTGCATCAGTAATGCATTACATATAAAATAAAATAAAAATGCATTCTTGCATATCATAAAAATAAAGAATTTGATTTTTGTTTGGGATGTCATCATTCAACATGCAGAATGTGTCGATTGGTTCTCAGTCTTTTCCCCAAATTGGTAATGTTGGTGTAGGGAGTACTTTAACTCCCCTCCAAGTCTTTCCTTATGGTGGAGGGCACATCCCTCCATCATTCCACTTGATCAGGAGTGGGTCTTTCCCGTCTTTCGGCCCTAATCCCTTCGTGCGATGGGGTGTTCCTATGGGTGGCGGATTCAAGTCCACCAACATGTCATCTTCTTCTAACTCATTCACATTATTTAGTGGGTTTGGAAGTAATCCATTTCCCTTGTCTAGAATGTTGACAGGGGGAAACCCCTTCCAAGCACAATGGAATCCCATGCAAGGTCTTACTCTTTGCACATGATGTCATCAAGGGGAAACCCCTTTCTCGGTCATAACTATGCAATGGAAGGGATTTTCCCTTTGTAAGGGATGTCAGTGGGGGGAAACCTTGCTTTGACTTACAGGAACCAGATGGGTGGAGGATTTCCTTAGTATAACCAAGGTCATCAAGCTTTTACCCCAAACCCTAGTCCATCTACAAGCTCTTCCTAGCAACCTGGTGCCAATAACAACCCAGGTTATTCTTTTTCGACAGGCACTCAATCCAGGAGCTCCAACTCGACCAGTTGGAATTCTAGACCCCCATCAAGGTTACCTTTTTCGGCAACATTTAACTTTCTAGACCTGTCAAAGATAATGAACGATCCAGTTTTCCATGATCTAAACTGGTTTTTAGTCCCCACCAAGTTTCCTTCGGTGATCAAAATCTGGACCAGGGGATCAAAATTTGCTCAAATTTCAAAGTGCTCGGAATGCGACGAAAATGGTGCCATTGCGTCCGTCTCGTCTTCATGATTCCGGCGGTATATTTACTTTCTCAAACGGAGTCCGTATGGAGAAGATATCGTGATTTGTTCACCGAGCCAAACAGGGAAAAAAAAAATTGATGCTGATTGTACCTGTCCGTACAGTCCGTACGGTGACGTGGCATGCCGTACATTCCGTACGATGACATGTCAAAAGTGACGTGGCTTATCTACATGCTGACGTGGCAATTTTTGATTGGTTGACTGTGATCGAATGTGATGTTGACACATGGCATTTACTTGTCTAATGGAAAGGTGCCACGTGGCCCAATCATGGGCTGCCACGTGGCACCCGTTCATTGGCTATTGGTTTATTGTTTGGTTTATTAAAATTTTTGTGGGTCCGTTCAATGCTTTAACAAACACTACCTTGCCAACACGTCGCGCCATATTTCTTAACAGTCATATGTTTAAACATTTATTTAAGTTTGGGTCATGTTGCAAAAGGTGGGGGGTCGGGCCAGGGCTTAGCCCCGACCCCGGTTCTATGCGATTACATATGAACTGTTGTATTATATGCGCGCGGGAGGTATTACAAATGGAGCCACGGTTGTATAACGTATTACATGACCATATATTTATGTCGCGCGCGTTTTTAAATTGTGGATTAAACCCACAGTTTTATATGTTTTAATGTGACCAACACCATTGTGAAATGGCGCGCGCGGGAGTGTAATTCAATTGCAGCCCACGGTCACAATGGCATTACCATATGTCCATTCCGTTATCAAATGGAGCGCGGTTCCAATTATTTAAACCATGGTTGTATCATTTGACATGTGACCAATATACGATTGACATGGCGCGAGTTTGGTTTCCAAACGGGATTTTAGCCCGTGGTTCTTTTGGTTATTCATGTAACCACATTACACAAGAATGCGCGCGGATTCAAGTTCGGGTTTTCGTTTTGGGTTTTAAAACGGTCACACCAACCTATGCGCCCGCCACATGTCAATTCCAGGCCTAACCTTGAAACGGGTGCCTACCATTGCGCTGGGACGTGGCCATATGGTCCCCTATGCGCCCAACACCTCCGTCCTTGGGGGCTTTAATTCCGCTAACGGTGTGACATTTTGGCACCAATTTCGGAAGGCGCACGTGTGCTGAGTTTAGGCACAGAAAACGTCCAGAAGCTGGGTTCACTCACACACATGTGCGAAATGGCGAACCAGAGACAGCCAGCTTGAAGGAGAAAAATGGCAGGAGGCCTAACTTCTTCATCTTTTGACCAAATGAGGTGCCGAAAAAGCCCAGCTAGGGGTTTTTGGACGTTCTGAGTCCATTGGCACTGTTTTCACAGGCATTTGAAGACTTCTTTTACAGGTTTTTAACCATTTAATTTTGAGGAAGCTCCAGGGATCTTGAAGCCCTCATTGTTTGAGGCCTTGCTCAGATGAGCACATGTCTATTTTCTGAGACTAAATAGTCATTTTTGACTAATTGTTATGCTCTGAACACATTGGGATAGGTTTCAGATCCATTGGAGGACTTTTACAGGTGTTTTTTCCACAGATAAGCTCAGGGAAGCTTGGAGGCCACATGTACAAGAGGTCATGATTGGATGAGACAAGATCCATTTTCAGAGTTCTAATAGTCAATTTTGGGGTTTTTATGTATTCTGAACCCAATGGTACAGTATGTAAATCCATTGGAGTTGAGCAGCAGCTTGTAAAATAACATTTGACAAACTAATCCCAAAGAGCCAAGTCCATTGAAGGAGGCTCAAGGAGATGTGGCCCAGAGAGGGGTGAACTCCTTTATCATCTGGTTATTGTTGTGAGTTTACTGGTTTATTTGCTGCAATTTATGTTGCTGTGTATTTGTTTAAAGCACATATTTAACCTTTTAAAAGAACATTCCCTCACACATGAACATTGAAAAGAAGAAGCATGAACTTAACACATAAACCCTCTTTCATATTTTAACACATGAAGCAAGGTCCTGTAAGGTTTATTTTAATGAAGTAGAGGGTGCTTGCATAGCATAACAAGTCAGCCTTCTATTTTCAGATCATTTGGACATTCCAAAATTCAAAGATAAGTCTGGTGAGGATCCTGAGGACCACATGACGACCTTTCATCTAAGGTGTTCACAGAATTATTTAAACGATGATTCCATCTATCTTTAGCTCTTCCAGCGTACTCTTACGAGAGTCGCAATGAAATGGTACATTGAACTTGAAGGTTCATCATTTCGCATGTTTAAGGATTTGGACTTGGTTTTCCTCAACCACTTCCAGCTTCCTGTATGGTATGATGTTGACGCTACTTTCAATATACACTTAAACAAGACAAGGCCACTCACATATTGGATCATATTCAAGAGTGGTGGAGATGGAAGAGGCTAATCAAAGCCAAAGTCCCTCTTGAGTTATTTTTGGAATGTTTCCTCAAGTCCTTATTGCCTTACATCTCTAAACATGTATCTACGTCAGTAGTATCCTCTGAGGAAGAGGATATCTTTAGGGCCCAACAATTAGATTTAATATACTCACAATCTAGGATCCTTTATGAAATTATATTGGATGCACCGTGACCCAGTTTCGATCCTTCGAAAACGAAGTTCGGACCACATGTTGATGGCATTGTTAGAACCATAAAAAGCACTACTGCAAATCTGGTTACGAACCAGATGCAACAGATGACCATTCATTCATCTATGGTCGGTCAAGCCATGGCTTTGAGTGTTTCCACCATCTAGTTGTTGGTTTTTCATGTTGTACAATCGATGGCCCTGAAGGGTACCCAACAACTCAGAGGGAAGAATAAAGAGGGAAAGGATAAGAAAGGAGGTGGAAACAATAATAAAAATCCAAAATACGCTACGAGTGTTGGAGGGGCCAAGAAGGAGAAGAAGAAGGTGAAATTCCCTTGCAAGCTTTGCAGTAAAGATCACCTTACTCATCAGTGCCCAAACATAGAATAGGCTCAATGCCTACTACCACAACAACATCTTGTTGTGCAAAATAACCCACTCCCACATGGACAGAATTTTCAAGAAGGCTCTTCTAGTGGAAATCAGCAAGGGGCACCCAAAATGTACCCTTTTCAAATGGATCAATGTTGATCATCAATATGGTGAACCATAAGAAAGTGGAGACAGTTGATTTATTGACCCGAACTCATAATTACAATAATTCTGAGTTGATGTCTAAGGGGAAAGAAACTTCAGATCCTCAGAATTATCTCCATATAGAGAAGCCTGAGAAGGAAATAATGTCATGTGTACCAAAAGGTGTGCATAAGCACGCGTCGCACAACCCGAATGCTCAAGCTACACCAAACTATTCTATTATTGAGGACTTGGCTCACACACTATGTATGATGTTGGCCCTAGAGGTGCTACAAAATTGCCCTGCGCAACGAGCTACATTGTTGTCCATGATAAGGGTTGTTGACTCTTCGAGCCAGCTTGTTATTAAGTTCGATGTTGCAGAGGTGAAGCCTCGTCTTCCCTATCATGTAGCCTTCCAAATTAATGTTATGTATGTGAAACACATTATTAAAAGAAATCTTGTTGATGAAGGCACTTCGACATGTGTTATGTCATTGTCTTGATGGAAAGAAATCGGTTCCCTTGAACTTACCCCTTCTCCTACTCTTTTACCACATTCGATGGACGATCATTTAGACTGCACAATCTGATTTCCTCCTTTCCTATCCAATTAGGGGGGAAGATCGTTTCAGTTGAATTTGAAGTAGTCGATGCTCCACTCGACTATAATATTTTGTTAGGAAGGAGTTGGACCTATGTGACGACAGTTGTCATCTCATCAGTTTTTTGAGCTTTGTGCTTCCCACATGAAGGGAAGATAGTAACAATAGACTAAATCTCCTTCAACTGATCTAACTCCGTGGAAAATCCAGGATCTACAGTCATGTTGATCGAAAACTCTCAGACGAAAATTGAGAGCATTGGTGTTGGAATGTATCATTTGTTTATGGGAACATTCAATTTCTCATCACTAGTTTCGTACAATCATGCTACCTCGGTTGACTCTCAAATTTTGAACCCCTCCGTTCTCATTACATAGGTAGGTTCATTTAGAACTACGTATTTTGAAGATCCGTGGGTGTTACCTTCACCGTGTGAGACGACTGAATTTCTTGCGCATGTCAGGATGGCCATGCCACTGTTTGCAGTAGAGATCACTTATCAAGCAATCTAGCAAGCTACTATAGACTCTAATCGGATTTCTTTATGGACAGAAGAAGATGATTAGTTTCTAGAGCCCACTTGGGCTCATAATTTTTCAACTTCTCTCAGTTTCCTTAACATTGTCTTGCCTTCTGAGAAAGCCATTATAGAGTCAGTGACATGGAAAAAATGACCATGGGAGGATATGCATCATCGACCATATTCACTTCTGGTGCTTAGTCAAGTTGAAAGCAAAGATTTCTGATCAACTATGAGTGGAGGTGTCGATCAGTCTATGAACCCCTTGAAAAAGCACGATGTTTATTGTGAAGGGAACGTGGCTAATATATCGGAAACCATTTTGACCAACATCTCTAAAACCCCTGGTGTCATAGAAAATGTTTTTATTGGTGCAGACTATTCTCCTGAATAGATTTATAAGTATACCTCTTTATTTAAAGAGTTCCATGGCATTTTTGCCTGGTCCTACGAGGAAATGCCAAGCATTGACCCTTGCATTGTTGAACATGAGATTCGTACTTACGAAAATGCTAAGCATGTTTGGCAAAAGTTACAACCGGTAAATCTCAGGAATGCAACAATTATAAAGGTTGAAGTAGAAAGGTTGCTTAAGGAAGGTTTTATTTACCCAATTCCTCTTACCGAATGGGTGTCAAACTCTATTCCCATAGATAAAAAGCAAGGAATCATAATGTTTGTATGGATTTTTGTGATATGAACAAAGCTTGTCCAAATGACAACTTCCCCGGAGCTTTCATTGATCAGTGTGTGAGAAGTGAAATCTTTTCCTTCATGGATGGATTTTTTAGATACAATCGGATTCATATCTGGCCCGAGGATCAGCACAAGACAATGTTCATATGTCCTTGGGGTACTCACATGTAAAAAAAGATGCCTTTTGGCCTAAAAATGTTAGAGCTACCTTCCAACGGGCAATGTCATTTGTTTTCCACGATTTGAAGCACATTGTTGAAGTGTATCTTGATGACCTTGTTGCTCACTTTCGGAAAAGGGTAGATCATCCAATACATTTTAGACTTATCTTTGAAAGATGTCGTTACTTTCGTATTCAGTTAAATATGAACAAATGCATCTTCTGCATCTTTTTGGGGCGCTTGTTGGGTTTTATCATATCCAACAAAGGGATCATGGTTGATTCGTTAAAGGTGGAGGCAATAGTTCAGTTGCCTCCCCGACACAATATTTTCCAGTTACAAAGTCTACAAGGAAAGGCTAATTTCCTTTGACAATTCACAACAAACTATTCCGACATCACCAAGGGCTTCATGTGCTTGTTAAAGAAACGGGTTCCCTTTGTTTGAGACAGGTTCATGCAATGATCTTTCGATGCACTTAAGAATGTACTTATGTCTGCCCCTTTGCTCAATCCTCCAGACTCTAGCAGGGATTTCTTGTTGTATATCACAGTAGCGGAATCCACAATTGGTATGGTATTGGTTCAGGAAAATGATAACTCACAAGACCATGTCAACTATTATCTCAATCGTGGTCTAATTGGGCCTAAACTCAACTATTCGCATGTCGAGAAGCTAGCCTTGGCAGTTGTTCATGTTGTCCATAGATTACAACATTATATTTTACTTTGGAAAACCACTATAGTTGTGGATGTCAATCCATTTAAGTACGTCCTAACACAACGTATAATTAGGGGAAAATACAATAAGTGGATTGTCATTCTACAAGATTTTGACTTGGACTTCATCTCCACTAAATGTAAGAACTCTTTCGTTTTCGTCGAGTTGATGTCAAAATTTCCCCAGAAGGATGAGGAAACCGTAATTACGGACTCATTTTTGGACGAGCATCTCTTCCTTATCGCTTCCAACGATCCTTGGTATGGATATATCCTTGTATATCTCTAGACTCTCAAGTTTTCTTTACATCATTCACGGGATGATTGACGTCAAATTCGCCATCAGGCAAAGAATTACCTCATTGTCGGTGACACTTTGTATTGTTGTGGGGTCGATTCAATTCTTTTTCGTTGCTTGACCCATGAGGAAGCGGAGTCCATGCTTAATGATTGCCAGAATGGAGCATGTGGTGGTCATCTATCTGGGTTGGATACAGCCCAAAAAATTCTGATCGTCGAGTAATTTTTGCCGACGATTTTTAAAGATTGTGTTGAGGTAGTTAAAAGGTGTCATCCTTACAAGATTTGTTCTCAAAAAATCTGCACGCATCTTGCTCCTTTGTTTCCCATTGGTCTATTTACAAAGTGGGTAATTGATTTCACCACTTCCCACCTACCTTTGGCTAGCGGGCATCCTTATATCACCATGTTCATCGACTACATTATGAAGTGGGCGGAGACCATGCCTACTTTTGTGAACGACGGTGAGACAACAACCTTGTTTCTATTCAATCAGGTTATCACAAGGTTAGGAGTTCCGAGAGAGATTATCACTGACCATGAAAATCACTTACAGAATCGAATGATGTCAGAGTTAGCATCCAAATTGGGATTCAAGAAGAAGCATTTGTCTCCTTATTATCCATAAGAAAATGGTGAAGTAGAGGTCATAAACAAGTCTCTCAAAACCATACTTCAATGCACTATCAATAAGACTAAATCTAATTGGAATTTGATGCTTTATCTGGCATTATGGGTGTACCAAACCTCGGTCAAGACTGCCACAGGCTTCCCACCTTTCAAGCTCATTCACAGGGTGGAAGCAGTCTTGCCTATTGAATGTGAAATTCCTTTGTTAAAGATCACAATTGAGCTTCTTCCTGACACGACAGCTCTAGAAGTGTGTCTTGATCACTTAGAACAGTTGGATGAGAAGTGTCGTGATGTTTCTATGGTGAACGATACTCATAAGAAATGTGTCAAGTCTCAGTATGATAAGTCTATCTACCCAAGGGTGTTTTCCGAGGGTGACCTTGTTCTAGTTTACAATCAAGACAACGACACATTGGGGGCAGGGAAGTTCAATCCAATGTGGCATGGCCCTTACATTATGAGACGTGCCCTTTGGAAGGGAGCTTATGAGTTATTCACTTATGAGGTTAATGTGTTGTCGAAGGCCAAAAATGGGCTCTATCCAAAGAGGTAGTACGCTTGAACATTCTTGTTCAGACATTTGTTTTTTGTAATTTTGTTGATAGATAGTATCTTTGGTTTTTCTCTCATTTTTCTCTTGGTTGCTTATAGTGTTTTTTCTTGATTGGAAAATGTCTCTAGAGTCATCGGTCTATGTTGGGTTTGCAAATGGCACAAGCCATCAAACTCGGAACCTTGCTTCCGCCGCATGGGTGATTTATTCTCCTTTGGGCCGGCTAGTTGTATCTAGAGGCACTTATCCGAGGCCATCAATGAATAATGTGGTTGAGTATAGCACCAATGTTATTATGTATGGTATCACATCTTTAGAGGTTCACCTGGATTCCCAATTGGTGGCGTCATAGCTAAACAATCAATACCGTGTGCATGATCGTACATTTCTCTGACGATTCCTGCGGGTACATCTTCTGGAATGACATTTTAATTATATTACTTATAATCATGTTTCTAGAAATGAAAATTATGTGTCTGATGCATACACTAACTATGTATTAAACTGGAATTTTTCACACATTTAAAGCAAGAAGCACATACATGTAAATGTACAAACCCACATTTTACGCATAAGTAACAAGGAAAAAATACATGTATATATTATTTTCATGTTCATAAATACAAAATTATGGGTTTTAAGTTATAAAACGCAGGCCTTTAGCCCTGAATGTTTATCTATAGGCCAGTACAAAAGATCCATGTACTATCTATATCAAGGGCCCCGTCCCCACATGTGTGTCTCTGTACCATACAACAACATTGGCCATACAACGAAATAACCATACCCAAGCCCGTGGTACACTGACTACATCTTGTTGCATTTGCTCTGACAAGTCCTTGATCTAGATCATGGGAATTTGATGTGTAAGGATATCCAAATTTCTTTGGACACTCTGTAAAGTTCGCTCCATTTGAGCAGCATCAATGCTTGGTTGGGCCTCACTGCATCCCCTGCGTCAATGACGTGGGTACCCCTCTATCCATCCCATTCCGATATCTGCACATTCATAAAGATTTGTTAGCTTTAATCCATCCCAAAAAAAATTGTTTTAGTTCTTGAAATAATTAAAACAAATAAAAATTAAATAATTTTAAAAATTAAAATTTTTTTTACCAATCTCACCTAACATGCCACTAGGAGGCACGGCCATATCTAGGTTACGGGAAAAACTTATCCCCTCATAGGGATAATCATCAATAGTAATGATCTTACGCTCCCACCAATGGAAAAATGCATATTTATGTGCATAGAGTAGTCACCCACCTCCCAAGCGTTGTATCAATGTGGACCATCGTAGTAAACATGGTTCCCTGAGTCTATGCGGTGGCATAAATACTCATGGACTTATGGCAGGAAATATTTTGAAGAATAAAGAGCACGAGATGTTGCCATAATCAAAGTTTTTCATCTTCCCATTTTTGCATTCAATAAGTTGAGTCTTCATGCTCTGTAGCAAAGATGTGCTCATGATGTATATCATTGCACACAAGCATTCTACAACATAAAACATTTGCAGCCTTGATGATTGGTGCAGTGAGGCAGATCCTGCGATCCTAATAATGGTCTGAAGAATACCTTCAGACTAAGGTTCTCTATGCTATAAATCAGGACTTGACTCCCGACTCATTGGGTCCTAAGGGTGCAATAAGAGGCTATGTAGTCCTCTATGGTCATCCCAATGCCCCCTCAAGTCTTGAGGTTGACCACGTCACCTCGCCTGGAAAGACCTGTGATGAAGTAAATGTCATACACGTCAATGGTCATTGATTGACCAGCTGGCATAAATGCATCTCCCTCTAGGTTCCAATAACCAATTAAGAGTTGTAGCAATCTTTTATGTGCATGCATGCTTGGGCACTCGTAAAAATTTCTCAACCCACATACCCAGAGAGCTTCTAATACCTCTGGATTGTCCAAGATTTCTTGCTGAACATATTCATGTTCTCCGTCTCGCCATTCAATAACCATTTTTAAACTCTGCAAGGCAACAAGGAAAATTTTTAGTTAAGTTTTCCAAACTTTTCATAGATATACATGCCCGCCTTTGGAAATAGGTGTGTATATACATGCCCATCATTAAGATTTGGCGTGTATACGACATGTTATATGCGCCTCGTGCCATTGTAGGGCATGTATGAGTCCGTCTCTTTTAAAAAAATAAAAAATAAAAAACAAATAATGAATTGCAGAACATAGAAAAAACTCTTGGATAGAAATGAAGAGAGATGAGAGATGGTTTATCTAGTCCTAACGGCAAGGAATTCCAACCACTATAGCTCCAATTACGCTCGCCAAAAGTTTGGAAGGTTTTCCCACTCTTTTGCTTAATTTGGTAAAAAACTTAAAATAAAATGTTTTTGGGTTATTTTCCATATTATAAAGAATTTTTATACCCACTTTTATATAGTTTTCACTATTTTTTGTCTTTTAAATGCCTAATGAACCAGATTTTTAGTACAAGATGATTGTTTGAGTTGATATTTTGTAGGGAGGAAGATTGGAATGGTATTTTTGTTTCAGCTAAGTCGATTTTTCCAACTTTTTGAGGTAATGTTCCTGTCACTGGCATATAGAGTAGGATCTTTTCCAACTTGCATTTCGCATTATCAGTGACCGATTATACACTTGCCTTAAGGTCAACCCAACTTATTGGCAACACAAGCCTTTCCAACTGATTTTAAGTGTTGTTCAGTTCGTGGTAGAGCCTATCATCATGGGCATCCTAGTTAGCACTTGTTTTGCCTTTTGGTGCCCATGCTGAAGTTTTTTCTTAGGCTCGGGAGTCCTATTAGTACCGCCATGACATTTCATCAAAACCTCGTATTTTTCTCAATCTTATTATGACTATATATCCATAGGGCTCCCATACTTTTGTGTTTAAGTTGTAATTCCATTGCATACTTACCGCTCATGATTTTGAGACTAATGTCGGCTTCAGCTTGTTGTTGCTTATGCATTCTCATCAGTTGCTAGCCTTGCAAGTTTTGCCTTTGAAATTTGACAGATGTAACCTAGGAGGAAACATCCCCATGACTATCCATATCCTGCACATGCTTCCTTGCATTGAGCATAGGTATGTTCCTTGTGTTTGGAACTAGTTTGCTTTCCTGCAACACTCGTTTCCTCCATGTATTCTAGCATTCTTTTATTCTTTTTCAGGATTTCCAACATGAAAAAGAAAAAAAAAATCAATGCCTCCTGCATCACAGACTTATGTCTTCTTCGTTGCCTCCTACATCACAGAATTATGTCAATGTTCATTTTTCAATCCATGCTTCCTAAGCCACATATCATGTCGTGTTCTTATTTAGAGAATGTTTTAACATGTGTCAGGCATTCCGCATAATTATTGTCTTTGCAAGGTAGCCTCCCCATGTGCCAAGTACATCTCAGAATCAAAACTATCTTTGTCCTATACTCGTGTTGGTATGGAGGATCCCCATTGACTTCCTACCGACGGGTTAAGCTCTTATCGACAATGACCAATTGCTCTGAGAGTTTGACCTAGACTCGCAACCTAGCCCTATTTACATAATTGATAAGTGACTTTGTGCTCAGCAAATGACATTTTGTTATTGGTCGTTAACTGAGTGGTTTCCCTTGTGTTTGATGACAAGAACATTATTCACACATTGGGATTCATGCAATACCTTAGATTCCATTTGTCCCCATTGGTGGTTTCCTCACCTTTGTTGACAATATTCATTATTGGTTGTTATTCACAAGGTATCTTTCATGTGTTATTCACATATGGTGCATGCGGGAGATGTACTTCAAGGTGGTCCTTTCAATCTTTCATCCAAGTCCTTTGAAATCTATGTCCTTCTGCTAGTCCTCGTGTTGGATGATGGGGGATGCCTTAATGCCCTCCTTCCATCGGATCTCTTCCTATCGACTTTGGCACATCTTTCTCCAGGACAGGGATCTAGAGTCATTATCAGTAGCTTGATCTTGCAATCAATAGTGGTAGGTTCCCTCGTTATTCACAGTGGGAATACATCAATGTCCCCTGATTGATAGATTCTACCAAGTGTTTGTCATCATATCCTCTATTCACACATGTTATATTGTATTGGGTACCTTGACACCCATTATCATTATCAGTGGGTTATCTTGTGTTTGTTAATGGTATACATTAATGATCGGTAATGAAACAATGTATCATTGTGTTCAACTTCAACACAACTATTCGCATGGTGCAAACTTGTACCACAACGATTGATTTGAAGACCAAGATAATGCAGTAGCATCACCTATTTTATGTTGTTTCCTAAGTTGTGATTGGAAAATACCACTCCTCACATCAGTACTTGCAAAGGATCAATTATTCGGCTCTTTCCCCTAGATATCCTTCACTGATTCAGAGACATAGATCCATTGGGTATCTCTTTCATGGCTATGATCTCTATTTGACATGAATCTGTTGTGTATCTCTTTCATGGCCATGATCACTCCTTTATATATACATATTCTTCATGGATCTGTGTTTTACTTTATTGGCGGCCATGCTTATCATCACACCTGAGCATGGGTATGCCCGCCTCAAGAATTGAGTTTTCTAACTTGTTTTTTTGTTTGGTTGTTGTCCTTAGATTGGATTCTGGAAACCTTCACCCTAGTTAACTCCTCTTCGAAGACTTATAATTTATTTCAGGCACATGTTATAGCGTCAATTGCCACCATTGAAGCATTGATATTCTTAGTGGCCTAGTTATTATCATACTTGTAGACAACTCTTCCCCATACCTCCTTATGAGCTTCTAAAAAACATATTTTTGGAAGTTGTATGCATCTTGGCAGTTTTGCAACACGTGTATATGCATGTTTCCTAGAGGACAGTCGCGTACATGATAATAAATTCTCAAAAAAAAAAAAAAATTGCCTAAATGTTGAGTTATAGGTTTGCTTAGTTGCCTAATTCATTTTACCCATACTCAATTGTCTCTAACCAACTAGAGACAACATAAAAGGAGCATTTTGTCCAAGGAGAAAGGTAATGATTCATTTTCATATCAAAGCAAACATCAAATCGGATACACTCGTTGTGTCTGTAATCCCATATACATCCATGTCGTTGTTGGTTAGTGGCATGGAAACCCTTGTTTACAGCCTACCTTTTGATCACCATCCAATCTGAATAAGAGTCTCTCCTATATTCTCTTTGAGGTGAACTTGGAGTCTAAACCAACCTTTATAGCAGGAGCTTGGGTGGAGGGACCCGAAGTCTCTTTCTACAGGGTAGCACCGCATAGGACATGTATACCTTGTAACTACCAAAACTGTTGAATATTATAGAAACTCATTCCTTTGAAAAAATATTGTAATTGTAATGTTTAACTTGCAATTATTTCATATATGCTTTGTAGAGCATTAGTTGCTTTGATCATTTTTTTATAGTTAGTTGGACTAATGGGTAGTTATTAGTATCACTACCTCTTTGTGTAGGCTTGTATGTTTGAGGTTCTTGCAGGTTGCAGAGAAACTATTGGAAAAGAGCGAGGAGATTTCGACAATCGAGAACAACAACAACTGTAGGACTCCTAGTGAGTTAATCCTTCTTCTCCTCTAGATAGTTAGTTATTTCCTTTGAATTTGGTTATAATATCTTTGTCGAATGTTCTCTTTGGGATTTGCTTTCTTTACAGTCTTAGATTTTCTATAGTAAGTCGACTATGTAGGGGATTTTTCCCCTAAAGCACCAGATCTATATTTTGTTTCCAACAATGAATACTCGGTCTATGCTAGGAATGAATCCTTGTATTCAGGTCACATACAACAATCATCATTTTCAGCATGTGAACAACAACAAGAGAGTTTGATAGTAGTAATTTTCTTGCAACAATTGTTATTGAAGATATAGTGGAAAGTTGGAACATATTTTATGTATCTTGCTTTCTCATATTTTAGCATGTTCCTAGCAAGGATAATTTTAAGGATGGAAATGTATCTCAAAATGTGGAAACCTTAGCAAATCTTACTAGTCCTTAATATGCAAACTATAAAATGTTTGGCAATATTTTTGTGAAAATATTCAAATTTCTAAGGATTTTATATAGTTTCTATAAAATTTGGGCTATTTTTAAGTTAAAATAATTTTATTCTATAGAAATTGGGTGAACCATTTTTAGAAAAAGTGGGAATATGTGAATCTTTTTTGGGGGAAAAAACATGGAAAATTAGCCCATGGGTGAAATTTAGCCCTTAAAATTTTCCATGCCTAGCATTGTCCACCTATTTTAGGGGTTGATGGTTTTATAGAAGCTCATCTTCGAGTACTAGATGGAAAAGAACGTTAGAATATTGATGTTCTATTGCGCATGCTAGCATAACTACTTCTTGTAATACATCATACATCAATTGAAACGTGTCCATTTCCTTCTCTCCTTTCCAAGACATCAGATGCAGATGGATCATTATTTTCTAATTATTTGTTGAAAATGTATGCAAGGGAAGAATTAGAGTGGCCAACTTTTGACTGGCTACATGTTTGACTATTTCTTAATGTCAAATATTCAAGTATTGATGCATTTGGAATTGTTGCTCAACACTTCAAGAATGAAGTAATTGTTGATAAAATTTGCGTTCAAGTGGATGTTTTTTTTAGAAGATTGCATGAAGCTAGAATGGATCACCACATGGCTCATTCAACATCACATGAGCTTCCTGTGAATCTTCTACATAATCTATTTCAACTTGCCATAACTACAACATAGTTCATAAGGCAACTATGGAGATCATAGTCAAAGAAAGGTTTGGAGGGACATAAGGAAGCACTTACCAAGGTGATGGGAAGCCACCTGAGTATGACTACAGTGAGCAACATTTTTGGAGAAACTTTGTTTGTTATCCTCCTTGCAAATATTGGTTTGGTATTATTTGCACATCTGGTTTGGCATTGTTTTCAAAATTGTATATCATGCCTAGATAATGATTTGCTTATAACTTGAGATCTATAAAATGGGTTTCTGGGATTTTTGGTGGACAGGAGCATCACAGTGGGACAAACACACCTACAAAAATTTCCAAATACCTAGATTGTAATTTCATAGAAATATGCCATTTATCATCTTGTTGCAGATCCCTTGTAGCAGTTGTTGCATATCCATCAAGTTGCTACAAATTTGTTGTAGGTGTTATTGTGAGGTTGTAATGGCCACATAAACAAAAAAGAAGACCTCTAAGATTATATAGGTGACCATGGGACAAGATAGATCAATTGTTTTTGTTCATGATTGGCTAACATAGTGATGATACGTGTCTCATAATTTCATGATGTTGTTGGGCAAAGAGATTGAAATATTTCAGCACCATTATTGACAATAAGTTGGGTTTGTATGCATTGAAAAAAAGAGAAGAATCATGTGTCCTTATAGCTTGGTTGATATAGAGGTATAAGGTTGCATGAGGATATGCAACATATTCAATTGGGGGGAGATGATGAGTCATAAAATTGACATCTTTTGCTAGCCGTTTTGCCTTATTTCTAATCCCTTTTTGCTTACCCTTATTTCACCTCTAGGCTTGATTTGACAAGGCAATTTGTTAATGTGGATGACCCTCAAAGTATCCTAAACTTAGGGAAAAAGGTTTATGGTGAAGTATGATCATACTAGATGCAAAAATGAATGAGGATGACTTCATATATGGTGTTTTTCAACTAGTAAATTGAATGTTGGATTGAGGATATCTAGTTGTACATGGAATATCTGACTTGAAGGTCAAGTATGACAAGGGAAAGGGACCAAGGTTGGTGGTACCCTTGGCAAGAGATGCATGTAATGTATTTTTCTATGTTCAAATACTAATTGCAGAGAAGATTTGTGAATGCTCTACCTCTAGGGAAATAATGTAGGCAACAAGATGACAAATCGAGGTAGAAGTACACATATATCTAGTTTGTTTAACTTTTCTACTTTAGAAATGGATGTGAAAAGAATGTTCTATTTGGTTGAGGTCATAGCCAATGATGGACCAATAAAATGGCCAACAAACAATGAGAGCATGCCATGTGTGTATGTAATGGATAAACATCTTAGTTGAAGATGTATATGTGTTTGAAAAGGTGGTAGATCACAATGGATATCGTGATTTCTCATGAATGAATTGTTGGAAGCCACATATATGGTGGAAATAACAATAGTCAATGCAAGATATGAACCAACAATGTATGAGTAAATAATGTGAAGTGAATGGAAAACTTCACCTTACCTAGGAAACAAGTGATGACGAAATACAAGGTTATACTTGAGATGGGGTTGCTTAAGGAAAGGTAGAGCATGTTGTTAAGATGGAATTTGAAAGCAACCTAAATTAACCGAAAGGCTACAAGCTCCAAGGAATGGAGTAGTGCAAAGAAGTAGACATGACAATTAGTGAAACTATGACCATAGAGGGAGTTTATCACCTTGATTTTCTATTTTTATTTTTGGAAGCTATGTGTTATTCGAAGTAGCAAATATACTTGTGTATATGGATTATGAACTTCTACTTCAGTCAGAAAATTGCAGTTGATGTTTTATGTATGTGACTAGTAGTATGTCCATGAATTGGATCAACTATGAAGTGTGGAAACCCTTGCTAGGTGTAGAAGATTGGAAGGGAATTTTCTTGAACCCATGTCTTGTTATGTGTTTATATTTTTTTGGTTAGAGGAATTTGATAATGTGAAAATAGTTAAGGCATAAAAATGCTAATAAATGCAAGAGATGAAATATGTTGAAATGCATATGCACTAGTGAAAATTTTGAGAAATAAATATGGGGTAATGTGTATTTAGATAGACATGGCATATATGTTGTTACATATGTACTAAGTGTGGCATGAAGATGAGTTATGGCTATTGCTGGTTGTGTAACTAGGAGTGAATAAAGAATGGTGGTAGGTTTGGGGGGAAGCATTCTCGATTCAAAAGGAAAACATGAAGTTAGCATTGAATGGGGCCTAGGTAGATCATCTAACAACTAGGTTGAGGCATTAATGCTTTACTAAGGGGTGAAGTTACTAGAGGCAAGGAGCATCAGGAGTCTAATCATAATTAATATTCAACTATAATTATCAATATGATGTGTAGACCCTCGTGCCAAACCAATGGTAAATGGACATCCTGATTTCTCATAATGAATCGTTGGAAGCCACGTATATGGTGGAAATAACAATATTCAATGCAAGATATGAACCAACAATGTATGAGTAGAGAATGTGAAGTGAATGGAAAACTTCACCTTACCTAGGAAACAAGTGATGACGAAATACAAGGTTATACTTGAGTTGGGGTTGCTTAAGGAAAGGTAGAGCATGTTGTTAATATGGAATCTAAAAGCATCCTAAATTAACTGAAAGGATACAAGTTCCAAGGAATGGAGTAGTGCAAATAAGTAGACATGGCAATTAGTGCAATTATGACCATAAAGGGAGTTTATCACCTTAGTTTTCCATTTTTCTTTTAGGAAGCTATGTGTTATTCGAAGTAGAAAATATACTTATGTATATGGATTGTGAACTTCTACTTCAGTCAGAAAATAACAATTGATGTTTTATGTATGTGACTAGTAGTGTGTCCATGAATTGGACCAACTATGAAGTGTGGAAACCCTTTCTAGGTGTAGAAGATTGGAAGGGAGTTTTCCTGAACCCATGTCTTATTATGTGTTTATATTTTTATGGTTAGAGGATTTTGATAATGTGTAAATAGTTAAGGCATAAAAATGATAATAAATGCAAGAGATGAAATATGTTGAAATGTATATGCACTAGTGAAAAATTTGAGAAATAAATATGGGGTAATGTGTATGTAGATAGACATGACATATATGTTGTTACATAGGTACTAAGTGTGGCATGAAGATGAATTATGGATATTGTTGGTTGTGTAACTAGGAGTGAATAAAGAATGGTGGTAGGTTTGGGGGGATCGCTCTCGATTCAAAAGGAAAACATGAAGTTAGCTTTGAATGGGGCCTAGGAGCATCTAACAACTAGGTTGAGGCATTAGTGATTTACTAAGGGGTGAATTTACTAGATGCAAGGAGTATCAATAGTCTAATCATCATTAGTATTCAACTATGATTATCGATATGATGTGTAGACCCTCAAGTCCAACCGATGGTAAATTGTTAAGGCTTATTCAGTGAATTCTGAGGGAAGCTAATAGCTTTGAATCAATACAACATTATCATGTGTTAAGGAAACTTAATCAATAGGTCGATAAACTAGCCAATATGGCTTCTCATCTAGATGGTGAAGTTCTTAGAACCAAAAATGGGGTAACCTCTTCCCCAATACCTAATTTAATCAATCTTAATTATGGCCAAAAATTGCATGCAAGACAAGTGGCATTCAAGGTTCAAGGGTGAATTGAATATGGGAAAGCAACATTTGAGGTTCATAATTCCCACGATACCTTCCAACATATGGAGTTTAATGTCAAAGTGGGTATATCAAATGTGAAGTGACATGGCCATAGATGTAGGTGGGATAGTGGTGTATGATGGCGAGGTCTTAAGGTTTCTCTTATGAGTGGAGGTGTGACCAACTAGGTTATGAGACTTGTCTCCTATAATGTGTCATCTCCTCAGCTTGAAATTTGGGATCGCGATGCCAGGTGTTCTTGGATAAGGGAGTCACTTTGGTGAAGGGTGAGTTTTGGATTTGTGATTTTTACTACCTTCTTAGTCTCTTTGAAGATCTCTAAGAAGTCTTCTCTTAATTATGTGGCTTATTCAAAGGTGAGTTCCTTGAATTGCTATGGGAATTACTTTGTCTATAAAGGTTCTTTTGTTTTCCATGGAATTTTGTTTGAGGGGAGGTTGGAAAGGGGATTTGGTGGTTGTTGTTTATGTTTGTCATTAGTGTGGTCTATGGGAGTTGGAAGGAGGAATTGATATTTTCTATGTTGAAACCATCACAACATGGAAAACCCCTCATGTTTTAAGCAATGCCCATTTTGTAAAATTATTGACATTCAATAGTTATGTGAAGATAGGAAAGGCTTATTGTAGACAACATGACTTAAATTTTATCAGTGATGGGTAGATTGCACTCCCATGAGGAAATACAAAATAATGAGTGTGCCTTCATCATGGAAACCTTTCTTGATAAAAAGAGGCCAATTAACTCTCTATAGGCTTAGTGCATCTCCTTTCATCAAATATCTCAAATTTAGTTAGAAGTTCTGAATCCATGACTTCAAACGATATAATGCTTTTTGGATCAATTGTAGGGGAAGTTAAGGAAGATGCGCTTATTCAACAATAGCATGGATATGTGGAAATGGAAGGTGTGGTACATGAATTCCAGACTACATCAGTGGAACATGAGAAATCCAATAGCATTCACACATTTTCTTAGTATCGTATTTTCAATGTTATCCAAATTTTGCCTAGTCTTAGGCATCTTCTATAGAGTCTACACTAGCAGTATATTTTACTATCCTCTAAAAAAGATTGGCATGTCTCTTTTAAAGTTAAGCTTCAAGTTATTGGTCATTTATGAACATCAAACTTTGGGTCAAACCCTCTAATTTTTATATTATCATGCTATCCAGTGCGGCTACAACAATTTTCGAATACAAAATATATATGTTTATGTTAAAAAAACCTAGGAGTGAATAAAGACAAGAAGTTCCTTATCTAAATGTTGGTGAAGGGATTATGTAAGCTCATGTGAGGCACCATGTGAAAAGGTAAAAATAAAGATATTGATGGCAACCAAATAGGTATGGTGAAATATGACAATATAACATGTGTGATGAAGGGAATTTAGGTAAGAATTCTTTTAATCAAGTCATATATCAATAAGTGTTTAATTGATGATATTTGAATGCAAGCATGTGATTAACACACAGTAGGTGTATGGTAAAGGCAAGAATCCTAGCACATGCAAAATTGTTGGCACCCTTTGATGCAGTCATGAAATAGAATGCTTGTGTTGAGATGGTGATGAGAACATAACCAAGGTAAGTGAAACCTTATGCCCATGATATGAAAATGAATGACATGTTAGATGACCATGTATGAGACTATGTTGTTGTTGGACTTGGGAAAACCTATATCGTTGAATGAATATCCAATGGTCTCCCCACTTATATCAATGTTATAGACTATAACCTATGTGCCTACATAGAAATAGCATTGAAGGAGAAGGGTTCTCGATGCACTATTGAGTAAAGAAAGGAAAGGCATTTCCTTGTGTTATGATTAACTAAAGAGGAAAGGTCACAGTCTAAACGTTCTACGTTTTGGTCTTTTTTCGGGGATATTTTTTGTTTAATTTTGCCCGAAATCCGGCGAGAAATTGTTGGATCTGCATATTTGAGTTGCTAAATCTGTATAATCCGAGTGCCCCAGGGGTTTCTTAGCATCTTGAATCCATCTATGCATTCGAAAACGCAATTTAAACAACAAAAAATGTTGATTTCGTCCAAATTTATGTCGTCGGTTCAGACGAAAAAAAGCCAAAACAAAGAATGTTTAGACAATGCCAAAGAAAAGTCTCTTGATAGTTGAATAAGTATTGGTGAGGTAGCTAGATTTTGTTTCAAGGTGCTCATTAATTCCTCTAACCTGTGATGGTGGATTGCATGACATGGTGCTATGGTATTATGTGCAATGTAAATGTGCATAAAGAGACAATGTGAACATGCAGGTTGTGGTTATGCATACATAAACCCCTACACATATGCTTCAAGGTGTTGATATAATTGCATGTTTTGATTGCATTATGAGAATGTGTGCCTGTGTTGATAATGCATATATGATGAACGATATTTCATTCCACTTAAATATGTTAACAAGTGAAAATGATTAACTGTTGGTGTGATATAATACTATGATCATTTCATGTGGTGTTGGGAATGTAGCAATGAAAATATTGTATTCCTAACTACTCATGTTTTGTTTGGTTGAATGGGACTCTATCAAGAAAGAAAAATTGTAGGCGGAGTTCTCTTTAATATAGCCACGAGAGTAAGCCCATATTGAAGACTAGTTGTTATCACATGCAAAGGCCAATATTATGAGAGGGGTCTCATAGTATGAAATGGATTAAAAAATCTGATTGAAAATTTTATAATAATATCTCATTATAATTGTATGTCGATGATACATGTGAGATGATGGATCTATTTAATGAGGGCATACAATGGCTGCTATAAGCTTGAAAGCACAAGGAGGATGGTATTATGATGACATTAGAAAGTAGTGTTATGCCCAAATCACCTTGCGATAATGATTATTTCGAGGTTGCTAGTGGGACGCCTTGACAGTAAACCTCTATAAGTCTACGCTCGTCTTGCATGTAAAAGTCTTAGTAAATGATGGATCACTCGAGGTACTATTTAGTAGATACGGGGATGCTTACACCTATAAGGATGAGTGGCTACAAGGAAGTTGAGACTCTAATGAACCTACTATATGAGATCAATGACTCAGATCAAGAGGAAATATATTTTGGGTCGGTCAAAAAACATAATAAGTTGAATATCACCCACAAGTGCCATGCAAAGTGAACATATATTTATACATATAAGTATTGGTTTGAACTTGCATATTATATTTTTTTATTGTGAATAAATGTGTTTCAGTTATGAAATTAAAATTCCTATGAATGGAATAATTATTGCATAGAAATGGCTATGACATGCATGCTTTCCTTTGATTATTGCCATAGGTATATGATAAAATCCCAAGGTCTTGGAAGCATTTTAAGACAATGAAAGGACTTGTTGAATGTTGTTGTTCAAGATAGTTAGCAATGACAAAGTTTGCAATGGAGATAATAGTATTACCAATGTGGCTAAACAATGAAGACATGCTCTTATTGCTCAGAAGAAAGGTCACCTAGGACGATGTTATTCTAGAGAGGGGGGGGGGATGCAATTCCTAGTTTTGACCCCTAAATTGTAATGTAATAATTAATGTATTATTGTAATGATACGAATATGTGATGGGATCCAAGCCATATGCGTTGAGTTAAATGATATAACATGTATACTATGTACATGCATTGCAAATATTCCTATCATGGAACTCAAGGCCAAGGCCCAACTAGTGAATATGTATGAGTCTCCATGGTGGGCTAGGATTATGGTGTGATTTTTATGTTTTCCAGGGTGTGCTTATGTGTGTAAAAGAATGAATATAAGGAAATACATAATAATGCAATATCCAACAAAAAGGTTACTTGAGAAGCAACAAGGGGACCATGATACCACGAGAGGAGAAGAGGAAAGGGGGTGCACGGGTGAGTTGACTTAGACACTTGTCCTTTTAGGTACAACATTCCTTACCCATTCTTCTGTGAAATCATTTTCCATTAATATTTGACTATGGTGGTCCTTTGGATGTTTCCCCGTGCTTCTTAGGAAGGCATCACTTGTCTTATTACATTCTTGGGGGGGAACCATGATTCACTCTCATGGATGGATCATCCTTGCACACTCCTCCATACAAATTGGGAGCATTTATCTCCCATGAACATTCTTCATTCTCCCATTTGAATATTCTTCCTCTCCTTGTGCATGGAGGAACTTGTGTGAAACCATGGTCAATATGCTTATAATTGGTGCACGAACCCCATGTAAATAGGAATGGTAAGAGCCTGTGGAAAGGGGGGATTTTCCATTGAGATTTCGAAGAGGAAACAAGATGGTTTCGAGGGAAAAACCATGGCTAAAATGTCCACAATATCTAAAACACATATCAAAAACCTGCAACATTGTTAGTGTTGCTTATGGACTATCTTGGACAAGTGTTTCTTGTCCATGTCATTTAAAGTAGGAAATTAGCAAGCATGGACTCTTTATGCCTGCACTAGAATGGAAGAATGTCCCCAAGGGATTATGGAGTAGAGAAAGGGAAGATTTTCCTTTTGTTGTAAATGAGAAGAGAGTTTAACTGATGGTTGGACGAGGGTCTAGAGTGCTCAATAGTGAGCAAATTGGCTATGCCATGAAAGAGATCGATTGGACTAAGTGAGATTATTAAAAGCCTAATATGATATTCCTTCACACTAGTAGTATCATGGTCTAGCTTGGGGGTGGAATCCGTAGTTGATTCTTACAGTTGGGTGATGAATTTCTCCTCAACAATAGGTTTGGTGGACTTGGATCCATCTACATATAAGTTTTCATATTTGCTTATCTAAGGAATGCTTTGTATTTGCATATGTTATTGAATGAATTTGAAAAATGCATGTTATTTTTGCTGCTATTTGTATGTTCATATGTATTTGAAATTGCATTGCTATTGGAGTCCACATTTAGCCTAACATTGAGTTCAAAAATGAAGAAAAAATTGTATGGAGTTCCTTGATGGACAAGAGAGGCATTTGAGTACGTGACACCTTCATTATTTGTGTTTGTAATGTTGGTATTTTGGAGATGTACTATTTACATCCAATGCATTGGCCACTAGGTTTTCAAAATAGATTTGACCATTGCATTTTATGCCTTTTGACACTCCATCAACAACTCATTGTTTCTTGAGTTGTTTTCAAATTGCCATGGGAGTGCATGAGTATTATATGATATAACATTGTGTTAAGTTTGGGTCATCGGTGTCAAGTTTGTGTCCTCAATCTACAAAAGACCATTCAATGCACTTGTATGAAAAGTGTATTAAATATATTGCAAAAGCTATTATGTATTCATTTGAAGCTTCAAGGAAGGTGCGTTGAGCTATGCGATTATTTTGTTACTTAGAAGTTACTTGTGTAGCCATAAGTGTGTTTAGCTAACATGTAGAGTTGGATCAGGAGGGCATAGGCACACAAACATCACAATGTAAAATGAGATCTAGTGAAAGCCAAGCAATGTAACCTAGTCGAGAGAGCATGGGTATTGAAGCATAGAATTAGCATAAATGAGCTAGCACAAAAATGTTTTGGGCATTTCTTACAAAGCACTAACATTGTCCTTGTTGACGCAAAAATGCACAACTAGACCTTGCCTGCAAAGAATTGCAATGCACCCTATAAATTTTTATTAGTATTATTATATAGATAGTAACTATAGGTGGGATCCCTTATAAGAGAAACTAAGCAAAGTTGAATTTTCATTTCCTCTTGGAGATTATGGTTTACATATGATTGCTCTAGCAGTGATGATGTAATATTTATCTCTTGAAGTCATGTTCTTATTACACATATGCATGATTAGTTTCATTAAAATTAAGTGGATGATACGAAGGCCTATATGATTCTTCTACAACCTTGTTATGCATCACACGGGTTACCTTTTCAAAAGAAAAGACAAAAAGGACACTTGTATATATGTCATACAAAATTGGTGTTTAGCTCTAACTTCCTTTATTACCATGCTAACACTTGATGAATATATCATATAAAAGTTTTTGGGATGTTATGTTATAAAGAGGATACAAAGCATGGTTAACATGGAATACATCGTATAGTATCCTAGAGTATTATTGCATACAGAGCATGGTTAGAATCGATATACTTCAACATCGGATATGTTATAACGTCGATGTCATTTGTTAAAGGAATTAATGTTTAGTCATTACATGTCGTATGAACTTCGAATTAATAGCAACTTTGAATATGCATATGTTATGGTAAGTGATGAGATTTGAAAATCATATATGGCATTGCATGGCTTCCATTGTGTAACATATAATTGGGTGTATGCTTTGGTTGAAAAGTTGGAAGAGTTTATGGTATTGTCATCCGATTTTGGAGGCGATGTGAAGTTAATGAGAATTAATGCACATCTCGCGGGGTTTTCTCTCGAGGTTTACCACCTTTCTTGCTTGTTTAGTATTGTTGGAACTCTCTAGAGCTGGTAATTAGGGTTTAAGCTTGAAATCTTGGTTGGCGGTTGAATAACGATCATGGGCAACTCTTTCCTGATTATTTAAGCTTTTTTGAACATGTATTGACATTTTGACTCCTCTTGCATCAAAATAAAACAACTTTGCTCTGATAATTTCGAAAGCTTGGCTCTGTTTGGTTGCATCTTGTGTGTATGTAAACAAAGTTAACTCTATATTGATTATGGTATGAAGAAATTGTGAATATTCACTTCTTGATATGTTATCGATGTTGAGTTCTTTTGGGTGTTTATCGCAACCCAGTAGACAAATAAATCTTATTCGAATTTGGTATTGTTATTCTGGGTATGGATTTCGAATGAAATGTGACTTGGGTTTGCATAAACAATGTATGTATGCTGAGTGATTTTGAGTGAACCCGCATATGAGCATGAGCTTAAACTTGCATTCAACCCGACATTGTTCTTGCTTGAATTATTTTTTGGGTAAATTGTAGTCTCGACAGTATTGGAATTCTGACTCTGTGTGGTTTCAAATGGATTTAAAAAGAAATTCTTTGGGCTTGCACTCAACCCAGAACTATTATTTCAACATTCGTGTTTGTGATGGAAATTGTGAAATATTTTAAAGATAAGTTTTTTGGGGGTTTAATTAAGTGTACATGTTGCAACACAAAATGTAAATGTATTGTTGGGCAGTTTGATGTGAAAACAATTGATGGTTTTGAGCTTCATAAAACCCTTCTTCGTTCTCGATTCAAGTCGATTGTCACTATTTCTTTTGCTTTGCTTGTTGTATTTGAGCTCTGTGAATGAATATGCTGCAAATATATAGAGTAAGAAGTGATGAACGTTGAACAGTGTTTTCAATAAGCTGTGATGAATTTTTTGAATCTCTGTGTATAAACCTTTTAATTAGATTATTCTTGGATATTTATTAAGATTTTTTGAATAAATAAGACAAAGTGCAGCTACAAAAGATTATGTATGAGAAGCTACAAGAATTAGTTGGATGATGAATAAAGGTCTTAAAGTTTTGATTGTATGTGTTACTTGCATTATGAAAGGACATTGATCATTTTCTCTCCCCTTCATAATCTCATTTTTCGTGCATTACAAGCCCCTCGTGTCCCCCATTCATTTTATTCCCATGTTCTAGTTTTATATTAATAATAATAATAAAATGTCATTATGCAGAAGGTCAAATTAAAATAAGAATTGATAAGGAATAGGCCTCAAGTATGGAACAATGAGTTTTTGTTGGATGACAAATATAGAGTGTTTCATGATAATATGCTCATAAAGGTTGATTTTGGATGATTGAATTATATTAAATGATTATGGAAAATGACAGTATTTGTTTCTTCCCTTTTCATAAAATCATTTTTCGCTCAATGAAAATCATTTTTCAATCATTTTTCACTACCACTATAACCCCAGGTGCGCCACACATCCCGCAAGCATGGAGCACAAGTAAATCGGGGTGAAAATCGAACTTGAGACCTCCTTTACATATTTCCTTCCATTTACATGGCACTTGCCAATCGGTCTACACCCATGCGGGCTTTTCCGTGCTATTTATTAGATTTACACTATGCTTGTTATTTAATTTCTCATACAAACAAACAAACATTTTCCTTTACTTTATTTATTGCACATTTAATTATAAAAGACAACATTGGTTCCTAGTATTTAATGCTTGTGAATCAATTGAAAATTTTGACTTTGGCTATAAACATAGGGTTATCATCCCGCCTATCTTACCTTAACCAAATAAGATTCGAAAATGTTGGTAAAAAAAATTTCATATATTTTCATCAACAACCCTGAAACCAATACCAATTTCAGTGGCATCAAGAAATCATACATAGGTGAGCCACTACAATCAAGGATGCAACAAAAACAATACTGTAAGCTCTAAGTATTTTTTATTTACTGTGTAATTAGTCTATTTCCAAAGGTATAAGCTCGCAAGTTCAAAGCATATGTAAGAATATAAGTTGTTACTTTAAACCTTAAGCTATCTACCTTGTAGGGTATCCACAATGGATGAGCATTAATATCTGAATGGTTAGTCGCGAATTTGGCATCCTTATTAGATGTGTTTTGTGAGATCTTTATGGTAAACACACATATTTTATGGATACCATTTATTGCAAGTCAATTTGTTGTATTGCCCTTACTACAATTATAATTTTCATACATTTTATTATTGTTGAGTATCCAACACGAATTTGGCATCCTTATTAGATGTGTTTTGTGAGATCTTTATGGTAAACACACATATTTCATGGATACCATTTATTGCAAGTCAATTTGTTGTATTGCCCTTACTACAATTATAATTTTCATACATTTTACATTGACAAACAAGAATATTAATATGAGGATATGCAATGAGTTCATGGGTTAGACAAATTGAATAATCAAACACAAATCTCAACGATTAAGAAATAATGTTATATTACCTACTAATAACCTCAAAAACCATCACAACAATCATGAAAGCCTAGACAACATTACGACCCACACCATCAAATAATAGGTCCATTAGATAGAACAAAGTTACCAATGACAATGAATGCCCAACTTTAATTGCATGTATAACTCTCCTCGGGTCATCTTTGACCAACTTCCAAACTTTCCTAGCAAAACTCCCTAAAACATTTTTTGCATGGGAATTTTGTTTAATCTTCTAAATCCACTCGAAAATCAGAAGAATGATTTGCACAATTTTATGGTATGTTCATTTTAATGTCAATGTTACAATCATTGGACCTTTGGTTCACCAATGACAAAACCAAAAGGGAAAATCATAAGAAAACAATAATTTGGTATCCTAATGATGTATATGAACTATTTTCAAGTGCATATCTGATTGGATTGGATCATGAAGCTGGCCATGAGAATACACTAAGAAACTTTACTAGAAATTTCTAAAGATTTATGAGTCAAGTATGTTGAATTTGTTTAAATAAAGTGTAGAGTGTTTGCTATAAGTTTAGAAGAAAACAAATGTCATTTAAAGCTTTTCATTAGTTTATAGCTTTCATTAGTTTTTCATTTAAATTTTTTCATTAGTTTACAACTTTCATTAGTTTTTCATTTAAATTTTTTCATTAGTTTGTCATTTAAATTTTTTCATTAGTTTGTCATTTAAAGAGAACATGAGTAGAAATTTTCTCAATCGCAGTACTTGTGATATTTGAGAATGTGTCATAATACTTTCATAGCTAGCTTTAAAAATAGTTGAAATAGCTTTGTGACTCTTGTAATCATAATGATGAGGAGCTTGAGCAATGAAAGGTGAAGTAGTTAAGGGAATCATACTAGTACTTGTGGCATGGGTGTTGTTGGATTCGTTTTATGTTTCATCAAAAGCAAACTTAGATGCAATTTTTTGTATCACTACCTAGATACAAATAAAAGATAAAACACTAGTGAAATTGACAAGAGATCCTCTCTTTCACTACTATACTCTTAGCTTTTGTTAACCTTGTGTTGGCAGGTCTGAAATTGCCCTTTTTCAACAACAAGGGTTACCCCCGGCAAGAAGTCCCAATTAGACCTCTCATTGTTTGGAATAGGGAACCCATCCAGATTCTGGCTCAACAACCATTGCTAGTTTTGGTTTTACCGGTTGCGGTTCGGTCCACCGATGAGGATGAAAGATGGATGGTTATGCAAACAAAATATGTAGATGAAGACTATGTAAATGCAGGTATAATCTACTTATAATTTATCATATCCTAGCTAGGAGTGAATTAACGTAATTCAATGAGATGTAATGAAACTAAACTCTACTTAAGACCCCACTCAGATAGTTGTCATGAAGGTGCAAAGTTAGAAACACATGCATGCACATACATAACCAGAAAAGTCTAAATCATATCTATGCATACAGCAACAACTCATGTCTCAAGGCATATAATATAAGAAAGAGTAACAAAACTATAAGAATAACATAGATTGCATCATAATAGTCTATAAACAAACATGTCCTTAGAACCCATGTGAACAACATACATTTCACTTGAAACAGTTTGCAACAAAACAACAACATGTGCAAGTTCTTATCTCTATCAAAAGTTGGCCCTGAGGGCTTCTCTGTATTAATAGCTTCAACAACAATACATCAAAACTTCAAGGAATGGATTCTCAATTTTGGTTCGCATTGTATTCCCAAAATAGTTTAGAAATAAATAATGTTTGAAGAGCCAAAAATCCCCTCTTTGGGTCCAGTTTGTAGTATTTATTGGGGTTCAACATGACTCTTGGCCTTTCTCCTACCGCCATGATGTTTCATTTCCCAGCTTTTGTCTTTATCCCCTTTGTAATGATGAGAGGGAAAGTCAATGGTTACAATTTGAATTTGTCTTCTAGTGTTGGTGTGTAGTCATGGATTTTGGTTGTAGTTCATCTCGTTTAACATAATGACTGGCTCGGACATTGGGGAATTCGATCGTTCAAGTTTGGCGATCGATCATTGTTGGGTTCAAATCTCCTCTTCGTCCAATTGAATTATATTCCCTTTATTGCTACTCTTTCATTGCTACAATTGTTGTTATTGCTTCTTTGTCATCCTTGGTTGTAGATCACATCACAAGGATGTTGAGTACGACCTCCCCTCGACATTGGTACCTGACACCATTCAACATTTGACGATGAGTGATCTCTGAATAAATCATTAAGATTAATCATTCAAACACATATAACTAAGGCATTAATGAATTGAAATATCATGTAAACTTCCTTGCATTAGATTCCTGGTTCATTTTTTCATGATCGAGGCCCTGTGTTCTCTGGGGATGCCAACAAGATACCAAATATTCATCTTGAAAAAATGATACAATTAGTGAAAAAATTCTTGAATCATTTAACTAGGAAATTGTAGACCTCAAAAATACCTTTCCAACGATATAAATAACACGTGAAATGGACACCCGAGTCAAAAGTTATGGCCAGAATATGAATCACAGTCTCGGGGGGTCATGTCCCTTTTCGAAGGAGTAAGTGGGAACTCCTCTTATTTGCATCGGACCTCATCACATGAACCCTTTTGGGTGGCATCGGTGCACATACTTTTAAGATTCCCAAGTAAGTGGTCGTGAAAATATTTGTCAATGCCCCTGTCATAATAATAGGCATCTTCGATCGAAAGTGATGCATGCCACCAAAGAGTATGTACAAAATATGCCATTCAACATCATTAGAGAAGCCTCATTTGCGCATATATCACATTCCTCGAACTTTTCAAGAATTCATGCAAGATTTATCTTTGCAACTTCATATCTAGGTTTCATAGTTTTCGAGTACAATAGCAGAGTCCTAACAATTTGGCCTTTCAAGTAACACTCTAAAGCTCATCTACTGACCCGTTTCCTGTATCCCCGAACTCATATCAAAGCCCCGAATTCAATGCACTATCATTATCTTCCCTTGTTTTCCCTGGGCACATTCTTTCACTTCCTCGTCTTTTAAGAATAAAAAAATATGGCGCCACAGGCGCAAGAATTGGGATGATGAAAAGCATTAAACATACAAAAAATATCTTTAGAAACCTTGAATGAACATGTATGGACCGACATCATTGTCGAGAACCATTACGACGATGACTTGAAGCACTTGCTCTTAACTTCTTTGGTCGAGTTGGTGTTGCATTTGGTTACTCTATGTTCGTCGATTGTCATTATTTGTTCGCTTACCTATTATGGTACCGACTTTAGTCCTCTCTTCACCTTCAGCTTGATTGTAGTAATGATTTTATTCACCCCCTCCAATTTACTCCCATCTTGTCGTGAATATCATTGTGTAGTGTTACTCATCGATGAATTCTATTAAATTTCAGTGATGTGTTATCAAAATTAGATAGATGACAATTTGGTGCAATCAACCATGCACACTTTCTCTCATAGTTTTGCGACAACATGGGATCGAATTGTGAGAGATTGACATAATTAGTGTGGTATTCAAGTGCCACATTATCTTCACCATCTTGTACTCAGTTTCTGAGGGATTGGTAAATAAAAGGAACCCCGTGAAGGGGTATCAACGAGTACAAATTTAACTAGGTTCCTCAATGCCCTTGTAGACGATGCCAATCTTTCCTTCAGACTCGATGCATTCTAGTGAAAACCATGCAAGCAAAAGGTTTTCAATCTTCTCTTTGTGGACCAAACCTCCTTGATATTATAACCCTTTTTAAAGAAATGCATATGTGTTGTATTACTTATGTGCTCTGTTATAATTCATCACTTGACCTGGGAGACTCATGTTCTATCACAACTTGTATGGTCATCCTCGATGATTCTTGGCCCTTTGGAATATTCATGTTAAAAAGTTCGAGCGACCTCCATAATATGTATCATTTTGTAGTTTTTTCCATTATAAGGTCGCTCCAAGAAAAACCACGACTTGAACGAAGGTGAACCCAGTGTCAGTTTTGGCCCTTGCGATGGTGTTCTTCATATGGTCTCATCGATGAGATGGAGAGTCCCTTTTCATTATGCTAGTGGGAATCGAAGTACTTGATATAAACTTTGTCGAGTTGATCAGAGTACTTAATACAAACTACGTCGATGGTTGTGGAAAAGTTCATTTTTACTATGTCGATGATTTCGACAAAGTTCATTTTAACTATGTCGATGGTTATATCAACTCTTGGGCTACGTTGTTGCTTTCTATGCATCTATGTCCTCATCAATGAAGTTAATTCCAAAGGCTCTGACTTCATCCATCATTGGGGTTTATGTTAAATGTTCTAGTCTATGCATGTCAGACTTGTTTGAATGAGATTTTATTAAAGAATTCATTCCTTTGCCCTGAAAAAATGGGGAGATTATGTTAAGAATTGTTGCAAATCTTGATGAATTTTCAGTGCAATTTGATTTGTACAATTTAAACTTAGGAGAAGAAATCAAAGGATTTGACCCTAACCACTTGTTTATGGATCATATACTATATGTTGGTTATAGTGTCTCATTTGCTAATTCATTCATATTCGATGAATAAGAAGGCGACAACCAAGACCCTCAAGCAATGTTTATTGAGAAAAAGCAAGAAGACATCGAGATTGTTATTAGCACTACTGATCAACATAGACAAAGGGGAAGAGTTGTTAATGAAAGGATTACTCGTTCTCCTAATGTATCTTAAAAAGCGGCCAACCAAAACTAAATTCTTTGTTAGCAACATAGGAATAAAAGAAGTCTTCAATTGAACATTTTGATGATGGAGGAGATCAAAACCCTCCTAAGGGAAGTTTAGAGTGACCCCATAAACTTCTAGTAACTAGTAAAAGGAAAATACAAACAAGCAAAGAAGGGGGAATTGAGGGTGCGCCTGAAGACAAAATTGTTCTTGAAGATATGGACCTGGATGTAAATATTGAAGACAAAGAATTTCCTGATGAAGATCAAAGAGTTCAAGAAAGAAGAGAAGTTGTAGCAGAATTGGCAACGTAGGAACCGGTCTTCTTTGAAGAAGAGTCCTTGACTTTGCATAGTGCTATGTTCAACAAGAGTACAAAGAAATTAGTCTTTGAAAAAGTTCATTCAAAAAATAAAAAAATTCAAGGAAAATCTAGTTCAGAATTTGATCTCAATGGGGTCCCACCTTCTAAAATTTTACAGATCCATGAATCTACAGGTGAAGCCCTTAAAATGTTTATTTATGAAATGGAGAATGAAAATGCCACCTTGAAAAACAAAATTAAAGAACTAGAGAGTGCTCGGATGCCTCCACCCATATTTGTCAACCCAATTGCTACAATGCAGCCATGTAAGATATTTGACGAAACACGAGAATCCAGTTCAAGATTGAGAGGAACATTGAGCTTACTTGTTGTTGTTAGAAGATATATTGGAGAAAATATTAAGAAAATAATGTCTCTAATCCTTAAGACCCGGGAACTAGCAAATAATTTTATTTCTCTGGGATCAAGAATGACGAACTTGAGACAATACCTACAAGATGATCTAGAAAATGATGAGGAGTTCTATAAAGGGGTTATTACTACATTTGTTATGAAAGTTTCAAGTATGAATGAGTTAAAAAGAAAAGAAGAAGACTTTCCATCCCCTGTTCGTGTAAAGCAACTAAAAACATGTTGTATTAAAAGAATAAAGTGTCTAAAAGAGATATTGGTTGATTGTGACACTTTAAGTGTCAAAAGAGGAGAATCACATTTAAATTTAACTGAGTTGGATCTAGCTGGAACAACCGGAGAAGTTGAAGACCCAAAGTTCATATTAAATTATATATTTATGACATAGGAGTAGTTTGAAGAAAAAATGGAATTGTTAAAGTCTGCATCAACCAAGAGATTCAATAGTTTGACCGAGTATTCATAGTTAGAAATTGAAAGTTGGTTAGTAAACTATGTAAACAAGACTAAAGACATTGAAGATTCGTTACATCAACTCTCAATTGATTTATGAGATTTGGAAAGTTCGTTATTTGACATAAGAGTAAGGCAAGAAATAACGGTTGCACCTATGAGAGACTATATTGAATATTGGTTAAAAAATGCCTTAATTAAAATAACAGAACCAGACTAAGAAGAGGCGGCTACAAACAGTCAAGGAATCTTGACCAAGGAGAATACAAGAGGCACCTTGGCAGGCATATACAGTGGAGAGAAATTCATCACAATGAGTAAATATATCACATCTTTCATAATGTCTCTATTCTTTTTCCCTTCTCGTTCATGAATAATCTAGTTGTGTCTTTTCATTCTTCTGAAACCATAACCGATTCCTAATCGTCTCCTTCTTTCTTATTTGTAGGTTCATCCATGTTCCACTTTATTTTATGGTCCACGGGAGCCCCATCCTAATCCATTTGGACAAATGCTATCTTTTTATATATTGAAAAACAAACTATCAAGACTGTTATTTTTGAACTCCCAAGAGAACTACTTTGGGGTGTAATTTCATTGATTTCTCAAACTCTAAGTTCTTGAGCATGGGATGTTTGAAGTGCACCTATCATATTCTCTATTATTTTGAATGAAATACTCTTTTAAAGTTCTCTCAATTGTGGACTCATGTTATTACTTCTTATGAATGTGATAAAAATTTATGATGTTATGATGGGTGTGAGAATTATATTATTTTTCATATAATGGTTATCTCTTTTCTATACAATATTTTTTGTATATTGTATTTTAGACTTTGAAAGATTCTTGGTCCTCTTCTCAGGAACTTTCTTTGTGAATATATCATTTTTCAATAAGTAATATTTTGTATTTTGTTGAGTGATAAAGATTGAAGTTTCTTTTAAGTATCCCCTGTTTTAATATTTCAAGTTTCGAGATATATCTTTCAGAACATATAGAGAAGCACCACCTCTATAAAAATGCAGGAGGATATTTTATCCTCATGAGGCTTTTGTTTGGATCTTAACCAATCTAAACATCAACAATATCATCCTCAAAATGAGGAGAAGCGCATGATGGTTTTCCCTCGTAAATGCATTGAGCAAAAAAAAATAGTTATAAACACTAGGTAAAAAAATACAAATTACAAAACCAATGCATTTGACTAAAGTTGAACAATAAATAGCAAATGTTTAATATGAAAATATTTAAATTGATTTACATGTCACTTTTTAACATAGAGTAATTCAATAAAAATAAATAATCCAATATGTCACTCTATATTGAATTTAGATAATCCAATATAGAATCGGAAACGAAAAAATTATGAATGATTTAAATCATTGTTGTACAACCTTCTTTAGAAGGCAAAGTGAGGTAAATTTTTACAATTCGAGTCGAATTGACAATGCTACAAAATATTAACTGACTAGAGAGGTAGTCATGGAGCACCTTAACCGAAGAATAAATATGTTGTCTTACGTTTCTCCATTAATTTATTTTTATCAAGATATCACACAAATTTTCAGAGCAATAAGATGGAGATTTGCTTTGAGGAATATATTTTGCAGGGACCAACACATCCTCCACAACAAGATTCATGCAACCATTTAAGAGATAATATTACATTGTTTGCAATTGGTAAAATGTAGTGAACACAATGAAGCTTTGCTAACCAACAACAATGCACTTCAATTGTGTTGTTTGTGGTCTCTCAAGTATAATTTGTAGGTTCATATATTTTGTATTGGTTATTTTCCAAAATTTTAACGATTGAAGGGAGAGCCAATATGCATGTGTGCATATAAGCACTAGAGAAAGGCCTAGATGAGGCAATACATTTGAATGTGGGTTGTTGGTGCCACATGTACGAATTGGACTATGAACAACTCCCTTTCAAGTGCAATAAGTGTCATGAGTGTGACAATTTTACTAAAAATTACAAAACAAGGGCGACCAACTCCACCCCAACCAAAAAAGGAAAAACCATTGTCATAGTGTGATGGTCAATGTGAGGCATCATGCTACCATAAGGAACCGAAAGAAGAGAGAGGATTTACCACTTTGTTTTTGTGTAAAACTGAGAAACCCCAAAAGGGAAAGAGAGGAAGAGAAGAGATAAAGAGAAGGCTAATAGATTTATTGAGGTTTTAAACTTGATTAAGTGACTATTCCAACATAGCTATAGTCTTTAGTTAAGGCTTTGGCTTATTAATAACATTGTTTTTGCATGATGATTACAACTTGATTTAAGCAAGAAGAACTATGATTCTGTGATCGCAAGCACAAAGGAACATGGAAACAAAAAACCTTGTGCAATTCAGTGTTAGGCTTGAAGTAGGGGAACAAAAAAGATCAACGACAACACCCACTCGTAATCTCATATAAAAGTAAAAGAGAACATTCTCACCCATAAAATAGCTCATAGAACCATAGTTACAAACCGACATCTCTAAAATTTAGAGGACAAGCTAGACCACATTTTCTATGGTTTACATATACATTTTTCCTCAAAGAAACATAAGCCACATAAGAAATCCAACTTTTTTCTCCAAGTAATATATCCCAAGGGAAATTGCTTGGGAAATTTTTGTAACGTACCCAGCCACCCACAAGCTGGGAACGCTACTTCAAGCTCGTTTCTAAACTAATTCAATTCTAATAAATTTTTAATTAGTTAAGAGGCATGAAATATTCACATGCAAAGATCAAGATTCTTGCTACAGTATAAAGAATGTTTAAGCATGCCATGCATAGCAATAAAAACCAATCAAGCACATAAAAAATGCACATCTCATAGATATTAATCAAAACATAGTGGAAATAAATGTATAAGTAGATAAACACATGACATAGAGCACTTTTTAATGAAATGAATCACCAACTGGATACAGACCAAGGACGTTCCACCCAACCGTAGACAGTATTGTTCCAAGTCTCAACAAAAATGTCACTCCTGAGCCAGGGCTACAAATCCACAAGGACGGTTCCAGAGTATCGCTCAGCTTCCCAAACCAGTCAACACTCAAGGTCTCACTGACTTCTCAGCACACGCAACAATCCAAAGTACACCAACTCTCTTCTACCCAGCCTACACAACCCAAGAGAATGGACCCCCTTACCTGCCATGCAATCCCTCAAGTTGTCCACCTCCTTCCAGGGCTCCAGTGCATCTGGTCAAGAATCTCCATGCTAGGACTCTCAAGATTCGTAGTTGTGGGAAAAACTTAACACATGCTAATGTATTTCAGACATGTAGGGATTAATTCATGGTTGGAATACACTAGCAATCATTACTGCCAACAAAACCATGGCTCATCTCCACAATTCGTTTTTATTTCCGAAGCCAAGATCAAAATGAATGAGGAATGAAGAGTGGGTGAAAGAACAAATGGAGAGAGAACATAATGAACAGTGTGAACAATGAACAATGAGTGAGTGAGTGAGTGAATGAACCCCCAACAGACCAAAAAATGGGTTTATGTATTTCTTGGAATTAAAGAACCACATGACCTTCCCCCAAGAAGCTCATGTAGCTGATATTCTCCATTAAACAAAAAATGGGCAAATAAAAATATAAAATAAGCACTTAGCCCCTCAAGCCCCCTCTCTTGTAGAATCGTAGCCCCCTATAACTCTCGTCCTTGTCTATCTAGCATCCAATGATGTATTTATTATTAATAATGATCAAAACATTACATTTCCTAGACACATTGGCCTCTTTTAATTGTTTGGGCACTCTGGCCTTTCATAAATTCACAAAATACATTATTTAATACGGGGCTCAAAATCGGGGTATTACATTCCCCTCCTCCTTATTTTGGCACTGTCCTTAGTGCATATACAAAACAAAAATCAAAGTTTCAAAATTTATTCAAAAAGTTGTGGGTACTCTGACCGCATGGCATATTCATGCTCCCAAGTAGCATCTTCAGGACCGTAGCAGGTCCACTCAACTTTTACCAGCTCTATAATTCAATTCCGGAGCATTTTGACTTTTCTGTCCAATATCTGCATTGGTTAGACCTGAAAGTCTCCCTCTGTCTCTACCTGACTCAGATGCCAATCAATAACATGGTTAGGATCATGTACATATTTTTTTAGCAAAAAAACATGAAATACATTATGCACATTCATGGAAGCAGGTAATGAAAACATGTATGCAACTGGCCCTATTCTATCCAATATCTCAAATGGACCATAAAATATCACTGCTAGCTTTGTACAACTACCCAACTTCAAAGAGATCTTCTTGGGCTTCACTTTTAAAAGAACATGCTCCCCCACTTTAAATTCTCTAGTTGTCTTGTTCTTATCTACATAAATTTTTTGTCTATCTTGAGCTACCTTTAAATTTTGCTTAATTCTAGCCATCTGGTCTTCCATATCCTTGAGCAATTCTGACCCAAGTACCACTCTATCTACTGGGATGTCCCAACTCACTGGAGTATTTCATTTCCTACCATACAAAGCTTCAAATGGGCTCATTTTCAATGAAGCTTGATGCCCATTATTATAGGCAAACTCAACCAAGTGCAATCAATCCTCCCACTTAGATGGCTTATCCATCACATACATCCTCAACATGTCTTCAATTACTTGGTTGACTCTTTTTGTCTGCCCATCTGACTGTGGCTGGTATGTTGTGCTAAAGTTCAGATATGTACCAAATCCTTTAAACAATCCCCTCCAGAAATTTGAAGTAAACTTCGTGTCTTTGTCTGAAACAATTGCCTTAGGTATCTCATGCAACCTAGCAATCTCCCTCGTGTAAATTTCTACAATATTAGGTGTTCTATGAGTCACTTTTATAGGAACAAAATGAGTAGCCTTTGTCAATTTATCAACCACTACCATGATTGAATCATGTTGTCTTGTTGTCATAGGCAATTTAGTTATAAAATCAATGGTTACCACTTCCCATTTCTTCTCTGGAATTGGTAATGGTTGTACCAAACTCGTTGGGTGCCTATGCTCAGCCTTCACTCTCCGACATTCCATACATCTAGAAATGTAATCAACAACATCTTTTTTCATTCCTAGCCAAAAGAATTGGCTTCTTACTGCTACAATTATTTTCTAGTAACCGATATGTCCGACATATGGAACATTATGTATTTCTTTTAATACCAAATTCCTGAGTTCTCCAGAACTAGGAACATAAATTCTATTTTTATGCATAAGTAGTCCATCTTCCTTCATCTCATATTCTTTAATTTTCTGTTGTACATTTTCTTGTTGTAAGCTTTCTTTTACCTATAGGTAATGCTAATCTGTAACAACAACATCTAAAATTCTGCTTCTTAAATCTGATTGATGCATACTAATGGTTGTAGCATGCATGATATGTACTCTTCTACTAAGTGCATCAACAACTTCATTTCCTTTTCCCTTGATATGCTTAATGTCAAAATTGTATTCACTTAAAAATTTCAGCCATCTCATTTGCCTGGTATTCAAAGTTGGTTGTTCAAAAAGATATTTCAGACCACTATCGTTTGTTCTTAATTCAGATCTCTTCCCCATGAGATAATGCCTCCACATCTTCAATGCATGAACAATAACAACAAGTTCCAAGTCATGTGTGGCATATTTCCTCTCATGTTCCGATCCATATTATTTTCAGAACGAAATGAAAACAGAGATATTACAATGAAATATTCATAGAAATTGCCAGAAACTGAGAGATACAACAATACATGATTTCTATTAATGAAAGAAATGTATAGAGACTGTAAAAATACAGAGTGCAGGACTCATTAGAATAGTGGCAGCTTTATCTCTGAGAAGAGATGTGATGGCTACGCTCATTCACAAGAAGATGATTACAATGAAGCTATGAAGGCCTTTTTATGATAAACCTGAATGCCAAAACCCTAGACATCCAAAAATATAATCATAGGAGATGAAGCGCCAAAAGTCATGTGGGACCCGTTGGGGTAAGTTAGCACATTAACTTCCCGGGGTCGTAACTTTTGCATACGATCTCCGTTTTAGGCATGTGATAGCCCGTTGGAAAGGTCTTTTGGAGAACTACACATTATGTTGTCAAAATCTGACTTCGTTTATAGTTTGATTGTGGCAAGACAAGAAAACACTGCTTAGAGCCCCAAAACAACCCTTGAAGTACATAAAGATGTACTGATATGAAAACTTCCAAAATAAGCCAGTTGGAATAGGTGGGCGGCCACCAATATCCCCTTGGATGTTGTGTAGGGCTTCAGGACAGCCCCGTAAGTGCAGAACCCGCAATTACAAAGAAATGTCCCCATTATAGAGAAACATGTTGATCCAAATTATTTTCGGCACGAAATGGGAGCGGAGATAAAATAAAGAAATGCACAGAGATATCGTGGATATCCAATAAAATAACATAAATGTATCAGAGATGCAACCATAAACACAAAGATACAATAATACACAATTTTCTATTAATGAACGAAAATGTACAAAGATTGTAAAAGTACAGAGTGAAGGACTCACTTGAATGGTGACATCTTATCTCTGAGAAGAGATGTGACGGCTACTCACATTCACAAGAATACGGTTATTACAATGAGGCTCTAAGGGCCTTTTTAACATAAGGAAAATCCAAAACCCTAACCCCGGAAGATGAAAAGCCAAAAGGTTTGCGGGCCCCGATGGAGGTAGTTGATACGTCAACTTCTTGGGGGCGTAACTTTTGCATACGATCTCTGTTTGGGGCGCTCGATACCTCGTTAGAAATATCTATCCGAGGAATACAATTTTTGTGTGAGAAACATCGAAGGAAAGTCCATGTTGCTCCCCATTTTCCCCAAAAACATCATTTAGGGCCTCAAAACAATTCCGGAAGTTCAGGACTCGAAAAACTACTAAAAATAGTAAATTACCAAAATTGCCAGAAAATTGTTTTGAGCCAGTTGGAAAAGGTGGATGGCCATCGATATACACCTGGATCAATCCTCCCTCCTTAGGAAACAATGGTCTCCATTGCGTTGAGTGCCTGGGGAAGAGGAAAAAGCGTTTGTTGAATCTGAATCTTGGTGAGTTGCTTGCCTTGTTGGAGATGTCGCGCTGCTCAGTTTGTGGAAGTATGTCACAAACCTGTTGAGGTTGTGGTTGTTCAACAAGTCGAGCTACATGAGAGTAAAGTGTGCAAAATGAATCTTTACACTTTGCTCCAACCTTTTCGACCTGCTTATGTTGGATAGAAGGTGCTTAGGGCAAGGCTGCAGTGGTTGCAGTGTTCTTATGTTCCCCTTTTGAACATATTATGAAGAAGCTGAATTTTGCAGTATGAGATACTACCTTGCGGCACTGTTTAGGTGGAACAATAGTCGGAACTACCTCTGGTATTCTGTAGAGATGACCCCCCAGAGAAACAATGACACTACGGGGTCGAGACTCATAAACAACATGGCGTCTCCACATATATGGTTGGAACAAGAGAACATCACAGACATCTAGTGGGGCAACATCACATAATACCTCATCCTTGAAGGGTTGGATGTCGTATGACAATCGACATTGTTGGCTAACACAAAGATCTCGTCCTTGGCGAAGCCACCCGATGTTGTATGGCTCCAGGTGTGGTGTTGTCRAAACTCCCAACTGTTTGACGACCTCTGTTGAGATGAGGTTCTTTTGGCTTCCGCTATCAACAATAAAATGCAAMGGGGTCCCCTTCACCCACATCTGTGAATGAAAAAGGTGCTCCCCCTCTTCAGGATCTGTTGGTTCTTCTAGTTGAATTGTTGCGGTCGCGACAATAACAGTGGGGTATGCGTCGATGATTTATCTTTTACCAGTATTTTCAGAATCATATTCTGAATCAAGGTTCAACTCCTTGTATTTGATCTCGACCACCAATGATTGTTTTGAGCGACATTCCTTGGTGTTGTGCCAGGGGCTTTTGTGGAAATCACACCATTTTTCGGTGTCCTTCTTTGTCTTCCCGTGACCCTTCTTTTCTTGTGGCTTAGACTGGTTTTCAGGAAGCTGTTTGTTAGGGTCGTCTTTCTCATACTTTGGTTGTTGCGGATTTTCATATCAGAAATCTCGTTTGTTCGGGTGTTTAAACTTCTACTTGATTTTAACAACATATCGATAAGCAGAACTAAGTGATGAGATGTCCAGAAAATCTATTTCAGTTTGGATGTATCTGTGTAGAGCCCCGCGGTATTTCAGAACCAGATGTCGCTTAGAGTCTTGGACACCCAGCTTGGTGCGCAAGGTATGGAAGGTATTGGTGAACTCTGAAACTTCTTTGCCCCTCTCTTGCCGCAGTGTGGTCCATCTCATGTATTGGTCCTCATAGTTTCCAACAGGGTAATACTGTTCCTTTACCACATCCAAAAAAAAATCCCAAGTGGGCTCAGCCCCATATATTCCAGACTCCTCTGTGGAATTTTTCTCCCAGTAAGTTTCCCACCAATGTTTGACATGGGGGAGAGATTTAAGGAGTGCGAAGGTGATCTTTTCTCTGTCAAAAAAATTGTGAACAGAGAAATATCCTTCTAGCAGGTTTAACCATTTGTCTAGGGCTTCTGCATCTATCTGTCCTTCAAATACATGAATATCAAAATTAAATTGTACCTTGAAAGGAGAGTTGCTTCCAAAGTGGTTGTTTGATGAAGATGTGCCTATTGCTATCAACAGGCGTTGAAGGATGTGGGAAAAATTCTCCATCATTTTGTCCCTCTGTCGCATGAGAGCTTGCTCAAACAACAGATTGATAGGATCATGTAGTCCGTCGTTTTTATTTTCTTCCGCCATGGAGGGTTTATTGGGCATGCGAGAGCGATTGTCTTCAAGAGGGACAAGCTCGAGACCCAACTTGCTATACTCGGACCTCGTCGGGGACATGCACTAAAAAACGATCAAGAGCAACCTGCTCTAATACCACTGATCCGGATTAATTTCGGCACAAAATGAGAGTGGAGATAAAATAAAGAAATGCACAGAGATATCGCAGATATCCAATAATATAACAAAAATGTATCAGAGATGCAACCATAAACACAGAGATACAGTAATACACAATTTTCTATTAATGAGCAAAAATGTACAAAGACTGTAAAAGTACAGAGTGAAAGACTCGCTAGAATGGTGGCAGTTTATCTCTGAGAAGAGATGTGATGGCTACTCGCATTCACAAGAAGATGATTATTACAATGAGGCTCTAAGGGCCTTTTTAACATTAGGAAAATCCAAAACCCTAACCCTGGAAGATGAAAATCCAAAAGGTTTGCAGGCCCCGATGGAGGTAGTTGATACGTCAACTTCCCGGGGGCGTAACTTTTGCATACGATCTCCATTTGGGGCGCTCGATACCTCGTTAAAAGATCTATCTAAGGACTACAATTTTTGTGTGGGCAACATCGAAAGAACTTTCATGTTGCTCCCCGTTTTCCCAAAAAACGTCGTTTAGGGCCTCAAAACGGCTCCGGAAGTTCAGGACCCAAAAAACTGCTAAAAATAGTAAATTACCAAAATTGCCAGAAAATTGTTTTGAGCCAGTTGGAAAAGGTGGGTGGCCACTGATATCCACCTGGATCACGTGCTGAACTGAAAACTGTCTAGATGAGCCAATTGGAATATGGAACATATGGGTGGCCACCAATATCCACTTAGATCATGTTCCTTAAGCTTTCTCGACTTATAACCAATGACATGTCCATTTTGAGTGAGGACTCCACCAAGTCCTTCCTTGCATGCATCTGTACATACCACAACTTTCATTTGGGTCAAAAATATTTAAAATAAGTGCACTAGTAAGTAATTCTTTCAACAAATTAAAGTTCTCTTCACTCTCAACTGTTCATTCAAATTTAATTCCCTTCTTTTGCAAAGAAGTCGTGGGATGAGCAATCTTAGAGAACCCTATTATAAACCTTTTGTAGTAACCAACTAATCCCATAAAAGATCTAACTTCTGAAACATTCCTGGGTGTTGGCCATTCTCTAATGGCTTCAATCTTCTTTGGATCCACTACTATACCTTGTTCTGAAATAATTTGTCCCAAGTAATGGATCTGTTCTTGGTAAAAAGAACACTTACTAAGCTTGACATACAACTGATGTTCCCTCAACACTTGAAATACCAATCTTAGGTGATGTTCATGCTCTTCATTTGACTTAGAATAGATAAGTATGTCATCCAGGAATACTATGACAAACTTATCCAAATAGTTTCTGAATATGCCATTCATTAAACACATAAAGACAGTTGGTGCATGGACAGTCCAAATGGCACCACTACAAATTCATAATGCCCATACCTAGTTCTAAAGGTTATCTTATGGATGTCTTCTTCCTTGATTCTTACATGATGGTATCCCGATCTCAAGTCTATCTTCGAAAATATCTTTGCCCCTCTTAGTTGATCAAAGAGGTCATCAATTCTGGGTAGATGGTATTTGTTCTTCACGGTGGATTTATGCAACTGTCGAAAGTCAATACACAGCCTCAATGTTCCATCCTTCTTTTTGACAAAGAGTACCGGTGCTCCCCAAGGTGAAACACTTGAACGTATGTACCCTTTCTTCAATAATTCTTCCAACGACATTTGTAATTCTTTTCATTCTAGTGTACTCATTCTGTAAGGTGTTTTTGATACCGGGGCAGCTCCTGGCACTAAATTAATAGAGAAATATATCTCCCTCTTTGGTGGCAACCCTGGTATTTCTTGGAATACATCTTCAAATTCTTGTAGTACCGAAAATTCTTCAAGGCTCGACCCCTTTGTCTTTTCTGGATCATCCACATGGGCTGCATACAATTGACGTCCTTTTCTAAAACATCTCTTCAACTATAAGGTTGAAATATCCCTTATAGAAATGGGTCTTGGAACTCCTTTCACAATTCTCTTCTTTCCTTCTTCATCAATACATGTAAATGTCTTGTTATGACAATCCAGGACAACATGATGCTTGTCCAACCAATCCATTCCAATTAGAATATCATAAGACACCAATGGTATAATATTTAGATCGACATTAGTATTCACTCTGTTTAGACTTATGGAATAACCTCTGACCATCTCATTGATCCTTCTTTTGGTTCCAGTGGCTAGCTGAACCAAACTTGATTTTTTAAGCTTACTTTTCTTCAAATGTAATATATCCACTATTTTAGGATCAATGTAACAATGACTTTCTCCGGAATCAATTAAAATAGCAACAGGCTAATTAATGATCTTACCTTCCACCTCGATCATATTGGATTGGTACTATGCTTGTCAATCATCTAAGGTTGCATATATTCTTCCCATGTCTTCTACTGTTGTAGCCTCTTGGATGTTGTGCACGATATTCACTTTGTCTTTTATGTGAGGGCAATCCTTGTATAGGTGATCTTCTTTGCACCCCCAACATTGGATTGGTGGTCTTCCCATTTTTCCCAATGAGTCTTCTCTCTTGGATTCATCCTTAACAAGCTGGTCTGGATGAATTTTATTTGGGTTATTTCTATTGAAAGGAGGTTTGAATCCTTTATTTCTCTGGTCAAACTTCTCTTTCTTCTTATCCTTTCAAGATTTCTGCAAAGACTCTCTGGCCTTTCCTTGATCATACTCGTACTTAGCCTTCTTGATCATCTCAGTCAAAGTCCCGGGTTCATCATATTGAATATTCTCTTTATAAAAGGATGGCAATCCACTTGAAAACCTATGTATTTTCACTTTCTCGTCTTTTATAAACCCAACATACTTTAGCAATCCTAAGAACTTATTTTCATACTCTGCCATGGTCATGCTTCCCAGCCTGAGTTCAAGGAACTCCTGCATTTTCTTGTCATGGAAGTGCTCGGAAAGGTACTCCTTCTAAAAATATTTCTTGAACTGCTTCCAAGTGATCCTACTCTCATTAATGTGCTCAACTTGCTTCAACTGATCCCACCACATATCAGCTTTCCCATGTAAACGGTGTGTGGAAATTCTGGCTTCTAGGTTTGATGAGTAGTTATGCAATTGAAAATACCTCTTGAGTCCAAGCAACCATGCTTCAACATCATCTTCCCTTTATCTTTCACCATCAAAGAATTGTGGCTTAAGCTTCCTCAACTCTCCTTGCAAACTGTCCAATTCATGTCTTCTTCTTTGGTGCCTAACATGAGACACTTTTGGGCTGCTTATGGAATATTTCGGTGCATAAAATTTCCTTATTGAGTGAGGTGAGTGATGTCTGTGAGTTCTGCTAGCACTTCTTGAATAACTAGCTCTGTTGTAGTTATCTCTTCTTTCACGATACATACCCTCTTCCTCCCATCTTGAGTTTGATCCATTCTTTGTTTGTCTCTGCAATCGATTTAAGCTTTACATTGCTTAAGCATTTATCTAATTTTGTTCTCTCATCAACCTCTCATTGTTTTCTTTGTAACTCTGCACTTCTATTTTTAGGCTTCTCATAGTCTCCAATAAGGTTTCTTGCTCCCCTCTACTCCTATGCCCATTTGATTTTGTCTATGCATTACCAACACTAATATTTTTCCCTTTTGCCTCTTTATCATGGCTGTAAGCTCCCTCTCCTTCTTCCATTTATTGAATATGCATTATTATACTGAACTGATATGTTTATACCCCCTAATTCTGCAACATGTGCAAGAAACCATTTTGTTAGAATTATGCATATTATAAAATGTTTTCCAAACAATGCTACATGTCCTTTTTTCTGCTCAATTCATGAAGAACTATATTATCATTCTCCAAATTATAACAATTCAATGTTATTCTCCTTTGAATCATCTTTCCAACGACTGTACTCTTGCCCCAATCTGATATCTGAGTTGAAAGTTATGGCTTCCCGAAAAAGTCACTTTCACCCCCCCTTTTTTTTTGCAACAAGATCTTGTCGAATTATTCCATAGCCCCTTTAAATTGGTACATAATTCAAATTTTTCATAGGCGCTTCCTTCAATCCACTTTCCTTGTGACCGTGGGCTTGAACCCACGATCTTATTCACTCTTTAGTGCCTTTCTCTGTATTCTTCCACATAGGACCTCATTCAAAAAAGTGTCTGCGGGCTTGTTTACTTCTAGGCCTTTCGCGCCTCTAATCAACCCCTTCACCTTAGCATGAGACCGGTGCTAGAACCAGGTCTTTCGAACTTCGACATTCATGCCCTCTTCCGGAGTAATACTCCATGAAGTAAACTTTGTCGAAGCACCTATATTATCTCCACTAGTAGATCAGATGATTGAGATTTAATCTCTCATTGACTGGACGGTCCCGACCCATCTGGAGGCTCCACGAAATCGACGATCATGACTTAATCGGGCATAAATTGATCGTTCCTTTATTAATTTGGGACTTCGACGCTCCGGGACTCCAAGACATTGTAACTCTCAAGTTGTTCAACTCTCCTGAAGTTTTACTTGTCGAATGGGTCATAAAGTGACGATGGTCGCTTACCGTCGATTAACACCTCTTCTTACGCTATCCTTCCACTAGTTAATCCAATGACCATGACTTAATCAAGCGTCGAGGTGGACGGTCCTTATTCATTTCAAGACTTCGCTGCTCTGGGACTCCGGGATATTATAACTGCCGAGTTGTTCAACTCCCTCGAAGTGATACATGTCGAAGTGCTTATGCCATCCTTCCACTACTTGATCTAATGGTTGAGAAAAGTCTCAAAGGAATCTTAGATCGACGGTCTGTGTGAATTTGCGACTTCGGCCTTCGACACTTTCACACGTAGAGATGTTGGACATTCTCGAAGGCCATAATCCCGGAGATGGCATTGCATGTTGTTGTCACCTATGGTGACGTGGACCCTTGGAATGTGTGTCACGTGTCACCAATAAATGGTTAGGTTGAGGTCCAAAAGGCATTAAATTCATGTGACATGTGTCCCCACATGACACCCCTACCAAATGGCATAAGACACATCATCAACCAAATGGACGGTCCACATTTCTCTGCCCCTGATCCGATAGCCTGCGTGATTTCACAGACTGCAGCTTTGCACTTCTTGGCTTCGACACTTCGCAGCTTTGACACCTCATGGATTTGCCTAGTCTCTAGTAATCTCTGAAGTGGCGAAGTTCCGAAGTCCCAAAACTTCGTTATCCTCCCACTTCGGATCTATGGCTTGCATTACTCCCAAACTTCCTATCAGATCAGACGATCGACGGGATTTCGCGACTTCAGCCTTTGGGATTTCATGCATCTGCCTTGTCTCCAATAATCGAAGCGACGAAGTTTCAGAGTTTTCTATCTCCTGCTTGGCTTCAATCAACGACTGACGATCGACCAGTTTGATCTGATGGTTGTGACTTAATCTCTCCCAGCCTATGGTTTCACCTCTATCTAACGATCCTCATTCACCCTACTTCTGATCTAACGATCTAGAATTTCTTGATTCAATGGTTGTGATCAATCCCGAATTCAAAAGGGAACGATCACGATTCCATGATCCTTTACAAGGGATCTCTATCTGCATGATGCTTTGGCTTCTGCACGATCTCTGCAATGCTATCTCTCCTGAGCTTTAAGATCTCGAAGACATATTCTTTCTTAACCATAATACCCTGTCCAATAGTTTCGACCCATACCAGCCCGATGTTTCAACCATAAGCTCTTATACTAATCTATAACATACCCAACCACCCACAGGCTGGGCACGCTACTGCAAGCTCGTTTCTGAACTAATTTCTAATTCTGATAATTTTTTAATTAATCAAGAAGCATGGAATATTCACATGCAGAGATCAAGATTCATGCTATAGTATAAAGAATGTTTAAACATGCCATGCATAGCAATAACCAACAATCAGGCACATAAAAAATACACATCTCAGAGATATTAATCAATACACAACTGAAATAAATGTATAAGCAGAGAAACACATGACATATAAAACTTATTTTTAATGAAATGAATCACCAACTGGCTGCAGACCAAGGACGTTCCACTCAATCGTAGACACTTTGTTCCATGTCTCAATAACAATGTCACCCCCGAGACAAGGCTACGAATCCACAAGGATGGTTTCAGAGTGTCACTCAGCTTCCCAAACCAGTCAACACTCAAGCTCTCATAGGATTCTCAACACACACAAAAATCCAAAGTACACCAGCTCTCTTCTACCCAGCCTGCACAACCCAAGAGAATGAACCCCCTTCTTTGCCATGCAATCCCTCAGGCTGTCCACCTCCTTCCAGGGCTCCAGTGCATCTAGTCAAGAATCTCCATGTTAGGACTCTTAGGATTCACAGTGTGGCCAAAACTTAACACATGCCAATGCATCTTAGATACACAGTCATTAATTCATGGTTGGAATACACCAACAATCATTACTGCCAAAAAAACCATGGCTCCTCTCCACAATTCGTTTTTTTTTCCCAAGGCAAGATCAAAATGAATGAGGGATGAAGAGTGGGTGAAAGAACAAATTGAGAGAGAACAAAATGAACAGTGTGAACAATGAACATTAAACAATGAGTGAGTGAGTGAGTGAATGAACCCCCAACAGAACAAAAAATGGGTTTATGTATTTCTTGGAATTAAAGAACCACATGGCCTTCCACCAAGAAGCTCATGTAACTCTTATTCTCCATTAAACAAAAAATGGGTAGATAAAAATATAAAATAAACACTTAGCCCCTCAAGCCCCCTCTCTTGTGGAATCGTAGTCCCCTATAACTCTTGTCCTTGTCTGTCTAGTATCCAATGATATATTTATTATTAATAATGATCAAAACATTACATTTCCCAGACACACTGACCTCTTTTAATTGTTTAGGCACTCTGGCCTTTCATAAATTCAAAAAATACATTATTTAATATGGGGCTCAAAATCGAGGTATTAGACTTTTCCTCATTTCAAGGATGGTACCTAGTGTAAACCCTAGTTTTTTTAGGTCACATGGCTAGGTCAACAACTCATGAATAGATCATATATAACTCATCAACAAGTAGCTCACTAAGAGCAAACATGTCACAACGTGGGATTTGGAATTGGGTGGGGAGGGTAACAACTTTCCTCACAACCACTCGAGCTACACCCAATGACCAAAAAATCCTCGGTTCTGCTAATTTCTTATGGGGATTGTGATCCCTGCCTAAAGCAAAGTAAGGGAATAACACTTCCTCTTCCGAAAAAAACGATGATATATGCACTATTTTATGTAATAAGCTTGGGCAGAGGTACACCCAACATAGCTGCTTCTAGAGGAGTCTATGTCATCCTTTAGACAAATGGCAAACCTTAGCAAAGTCTATGGGCTTAGGAATACAATGTCAAATTAATCACATGAAATTATCATTCCCTTTCTTTGTTGGTACATATTTGTTATTCGACGCGACAAGCAACACGAGGGACACCACAAAACGAACATTATAGGTGTATTACTTGTGCGGCAAGCATTCATGTCCATGACACTTGCTGGCAAATAAGGTTTCAAGATAAAGTTTTTTTAGGTGTTGGCTAAACGTTCTACCTTTTGGGTTTTTTGCCCGGAATCCGACGATGTAAATCTCGACAAAATCTATATTTTATGTTGTTTAAATGACATTTTTGAATGCATAAATGAATTCAACGTGCTGAAAAACCCCTTAGGCACTTGGATTATATAAACTTAACCATTCCTCACCAGATTTCAGGCAAACCAAACTGAAAAAGTAACCAAAAAATTGCCAAAAAATAGAACGTTTATACTACTACTTTTTTTAATTTTTCTTTTTACATAATTTTTTTCATACTCATCCATAATAAAAATAGCTATTTCAAAATTATTTATCCAATCATAATTAAACATGTTTTTTTAATATATATATATATATAAGTATAATCAATATATCGATGCCAACTAATAAGAAAAGATGAAAACAATAGTCTCTGCCATAAGCAAGAAACTTTTCTTTATTTAAAAACAATTTTGCTACATATCAATCATCCTTCCAAGACTAGGTTCGTTAATAATCCTTTTTTTTGGAAAAAGATTTTGAAATTTGTTAAAATAAAAAATTCAAAATTTTGTTAAATGGAAAATATTTTATAATACATATGTGATTTATATAGGTTGAATACTTTCCTCCTTCAAACAATAAATTTGTTAACAACCCTTCTTTTTATTGGAAAAAAGATTTTAAAATAAAAATATTAAAAAATCAATAAAAAAATATTAAGATTTATGAATTCAATCATGTAAAACTCCAAACATGGATATTAAATATTCTCTTACGCTTATGTGATTTATGAATTTAATTACCAATAGTTATCAATGAAAATGCTCCCCACATGGATAAAGTATCAAGCTGTTTAATAGATGATGTAGCATACATCCAAATGTAAAAGGATTTTAAAATTTTAAATTCGTCTCTAACTGGGATAGAGTGGAGGATGTTGGCAAAGTATTTTAAAATTTTCCATCCAACCCTAAATTGGATAGAGTGGAGGATGCTGTCAAGTATTCTAGTTTTTAGAGGATGTTGGCAATGATTTTAGATTTTAGATAGAGTGGAGGATGTTGGCAATGATTTTAGATTTTAGATAGAGTGGAGGATGTTGGCAATGATTCTAGTTTAGGGATAATTTTGATTTTTTTATAATGTCATGGTATTTAAGATTTAATTAATATAAATGTTTTTATAAAAAGTTAAATATAGATATAATTATTTAAATTTTTTTTTAGAATATTGAAGTTTTAAATATTTTGATGTGTATTTATGTTGATTTAGTAAAAGTATTGATTATGGAAAATATAGTATTGTAAATGTGGTTTTTAGTATGTGTATGTGGTTGATTATTATATAAAGATTATGATATCACAATTGTGTAAGTGAGAAATTAGTAAACCCATTTTGTGGAAAGGTTTGATGTTGATGATCAATTAATGGGTCCACCCAACACAATTTTTAGGAAAAATTGAACTGGTGGTTTTGAAGAATGTCAGTGTCTCTTTGATAATGAACCATGTCAAAGACATCAAAATAGGGTGCAATGACCTTTATATTAGCTTCCTTGAATGATGGCTCCTTTAGAAAGGGTAAGTGGAGGCATGAATTTGATAATTCAAATTTGGACAAGGAATCAATCTTGTGAACTTCAGTGGATGATGCAATGCAAGTAGTCACGTTTTGAAGATCCAACAATGTTTAACACGGTGGACATTGGTATGGAATTATGAAAAAGAAAGGGACAAATGATAAGGGGTTCGTGATTCTTAGTCAGGGGACATAAGATTTGGAGTTTCTTTTCAAACTCTTTCAGTTCTATAATATCTATTCCCCATGCTAACCCACACGTTGAACCAAAAAAACATTAGACACCTTAAAAAATAACATCTTGGAAATGCTTATACTCCTACAAAACCTCTTATTCTAAAAAACTACTTACTATTCCATATGGTCAGGAAGATTGATTTGCGGAAACATATAAACCCCAATATACCATAATCCTTATGCCAATGGGGTTGTACACAAAGGTAGTGCCCCTTCTACTAACATAATAATTGATCAATTACATGGTGAGTATGCTTGCTTGTCCTTCCCCTCTCCACCTTTGCATGACCAAAGATGCAAAATAAATCCTCTATAAATATAAACATCACCACATAATTATTTCGAAAAGTAAAACATAAAAATAATATATATAAATTAGATTTTGTCAATTAGGTCTACAGTGGTTCTGGAATGGGGTGTTATCCTCCCCACCTAGGTTCTATTCCCTTAAGTGACATGTTGAGTTCATAATGAGTATATTGTAAGAATCTAGGATTTACGTTATGTTGAGCTCATAATAAAAGTTTATCTTAGTATACCACATACAACTTCCTCTTAGGTAAGAGGTTAAAGTACAACTTGGATAATATCTCGTCTCATGAATGGGATCAAAGCTAAATCCTACTTGAAGGCACATGACCCCAATGCTTCTCATGTATGGGATCAAGGCTAAATCCTACTTGAAGGCACATGACCCCAATGCTGTAACTACAACGAAGACATTATAAGACATTGACCTTCTTGTGGATACTAAAACCACCTTTTGGTATTGGAGTACGACCTTAAATTACTTTTTCATATATAAAGAAATAGGTTAATGATCCAATATCTAAAGATATTTAGAAAAGATGAAAATATACCCCTTAAAAACCACCAACATATTATTTCAAATGACCAAATTTTATTTACATACAATAATATATAGAAATCTTAAAATTTTATTAATAAAAAATAAACCAATAACCTTAAGTAATAACCTTAAATAAAAATAATATAACTTCAAACCTTGTTCCCTTTTTTCCCTTACCCATTCCTACCATATGGCTCACAAGGTAAGAATTCTAGTGTAGTATTTTTATGATTTTGGTTTAAATCCATGCCAGCAAGCATGCATTTTGCCATTTACCCTTACCGCAAAGGAAAATCCCCTTTTATCCCATTTATAAATAAATTATAAAATATATTCAACTTACACGGAAAAATCCATAAATACTCACGGGTTAAATTTTTGTGACAGACATGCGATTCAAAAAGATCAAAACAAATGCTAAAAGAAAGGCCTTTGAATCTCTGTACCAAAGGCGACCAATTTACAGTCAATTTTTCCTATAAAAACCCTTGGCGGTTTCTTCCTTCCCTACAAAAATATAAACGACTTCGGTTTCTTCCTTCCCTACAAACATATAAACGACTTTCATCTCCTTCAGATCGCTGCATCGGACGATCCTAATATTGAAATTTCACATCCGGCATACTGAAAAGCCCTGAATTTCGACAGTCTGAGAGCCGAACATGGGTTTTCAGGACGTGAAAAATACATTGCAGGAAGCTCTGAAGGCGCTGTATCACCATCCGGACCAGCAGGTTTGCAGTCGGGCTAACGACTGGCTTCAAGAGTTCCAGCGTAAAGTAGAAGCTTGGGAGGTAAGAAAACATGTTACTGAAATTGAAGGCAACTTACTATTGTTACTAATATCATTTATGTGTCATTCATGTCATTTCGTAATGTAATCAGATAATGTTTAGCTGGGTTTCTGTTTGATTGACCAGTATGCGAGTTCTTTTGCTGTCACAGCCTCTTATTTGAAGTTGGATCTATCATTTGCAGACTCCTCATTCCTTAAACGCTACTCTGGAAACAAAGAGTCAACGTTCTACACCCGAGTGCATTTAACAGTGTTGGTCATGTTTAGGGTTTATCCCAACTGCTGATTATACCAAGGATCCTTTTACAATGCATTTAGAGTTAGGGGGAGCTCGTTAGCTGGTTATGTCATGATAAATATCAATATCAGCCAAATGGATGTCTTGTTGCACTGTTAGTGCATTATAGATTAACATAACCTACTTTGGCACAATCCTAGTTTAAACTTTAGCAGAAGCACGTGCAAGATGCTATTAGCCAATGTCTGTATGGGTATGGCTTGCCTTCTATCCAGGGCATTCAGTGATGAATTAATGAACTTTTACCCTTCTCCCCCTTCCTCGGGGGAAGGTGATTTGGAGAGTGCTCCGGATGACTGGGACTACTGTGAGTGAAATTGTAAGCAGATGAATTGTGATGATTGGATATTCATAAGATGCAGACCTTTCAAGCCAGAATGAGACTATGGGTGCCCAATAAGGACATAGCTATGTTTGAGCCATGAGCTTTGTGAGCTCAAAACCAAAAGTATAGCATGTTATGTTAAACAAAAATCTTGTAACAGCGTAGCTGATATTTGGTGGAGTGATATTGGAATTTAACATAACAGGTAGAGGGGAACTACTCTAGCCCTTGGAACCTGCATGATGTAGCTGTGCTGAGGCTTTGACCAACTGTAGCAATCAATTCTGAATTTTGAGGTTGACATTGTGAACAACTATTGAGGTTCCCTTTAATCATCTTCGAGATTGTCAAAAATGTGCACCAATGAGCTATGTGATCCCCAATTTTTGAATTCTACTCCAAGTTCACCAGCTCTGAATCTTCACAATCAATGGGGCAATGTGAAGAAGACCTATGTGAATTAGCTGCACACCATTGTTTTTATACACATCTTCGCAAAGTGAACAACTTGTTGGCCTTTTGATTTTATAGTTGTTATCTTTCTATTTCAGGTCAAACATTCTTCATAGGCATCGAAATCTTCATATGTAGATTTTTTTGAATGGATATTTTGAGTTGTATGTACAAACACAGCTGTCTTTCACTGACAATGGTAAAAAAGGATGTCATTTTTGTTCAGTTTGGTTTTCCACATTCTGATCAAATGGCACAATATTTCAGAGATAGTCCAGAACAAATTCAAGATGGCCATTTTCATGACGAGTTATTGTGAGAGTACTACATCATGGTTTATATTCTCTGTAGATTGACCATAGAGGTTGCATAGACCATAGTTTCAGAGCCGAACGAAGTGCCCTTCTCTGATTGTTTATCAATTTCTAGTGAACAAGCGCTGCAGTTTAAATATATTATACTATAATCTGTATAGCGATGTTATTTCAAGGCAGTGCCAGTGAATTCTGTAGCTACACAGTAATATGTGCTGGAAAATATAAAAGGAATACTGATTTCTGATTTGTTAAAGAAGTAGTAGGTAAATTGCACATAAATGAATCTCCCTCCAAGGATTATATGGATGGGTGATGAAGAGCATGCAAGACTAGAATGACTAGAGTCATAGACATCTAGGTAGCAAGTTTGAGTATTTGACGTTGGGACATTTCTGAAGATAATATCATGTAGATGCAATATGGACCTTATACAATAAAGGTGCAAGAAGCGGCCTTGAGCATTACAAGAGGTGCCTATGCCCCCATGAGTATTATGAACGCCCTTTCAAATTCAAAGTCACTGAATGTTTAAAAAGGAAATTTAGGAGGTAGATATAAGATCGAGGATTCAATTATCAGAAAAACTAAATAATGGCAAGAATCCAAACTTGAAACACAAAGCGATACAACCATCTCTAGCACAGGGTGAAGCAAGGACTGTGAAACAAGAGACCAACGATAGGGGGATCCTTGTTACATGTTCCTACTGAATTTTATTGATATCATAGCTTTAATGTCCTCATTGACCTCATTCCACTCTCTGAGAGGGATTTGGACATCAGATATCCAACATGGAAAAACCACCAAATGGAAGTCATCAATGAAGCCAAAAGCTGAAAAAGGATTGCCTCATCTGCTCTTTTCATTAGCCTTCACAACGGTTAAACAACTTTTCTCCATCTGATAAACAACATGAAATGAAGTGCTCCTCTGTGTTGCTAGCAGTTTGTTAAAAAATGTTAAGCATTCTAAATTCTAACTGGACAAAATATTCACACTTCATAATCTCCAAGTCAACTTCTGTCCAAGTCATATCCAGCTATCTAGTCCCAGTAAACTTAAAATGAGAACTTCCCAGCTAGTAGCTATCCTTTTAAAGCCACAAGGAAATATGAAGGGTTTATAGATTATATGCAAATTAAATCAAAATTCGGTATTTGTTCTCCATTTGTTTATGCAAGGACGAGTTACAAGGAAGAACTTCTCCCAGGACTCGCTCACCTAATCATCTTATCAACTCCAATTTCACTTTCTAGGCAGGTGCTCTTTCACCTGCAGTTTTATATTCATGCAGTGGTTGGTAATTGGGAAGAGTATTGATTTAAACTTTTCAATTAACTAAATCATACCAATAGCATATAACAATATGACTGATACTTATTTAATGTTGTACTTTACCCTGAAGAGGGCTTTGTCACATATACGCTTGGATCTCATGGCAGCTTGTTTGTTGAAGTGGTTAGTGAGCTTGGCATTCCAAGGGAGTTGAGAAGCTTATGTGTATTTTTGTTGAATCAATTCTGACCAATTATTCTTTGGTTCAATTTTCTGATGAGAGTCAGGTTAACCCTTTGGCGAAGTGACTCAGTATGCTCCTAGAGTTATGTTGTATGATCCAGTCTCACGTACAAAACTTACTTATCCGCATTTCAACCTTGCATTTGCATTGTGAGGGACATGTCACATGACAATCACTGATGAATATGTGAAGTTGACAGAATAAACTTTATTTCCTCATTAGAAATCATAGTAGCAAGATTTGAATACAAATACAATTTGATACGAAGAAAATGTGTAATGGAAAAAACCAATATGGCTCCACTACTGAATTATACATCTGATAGATACAAAAATATGCAAATTTGTTTCAAATTTTGGAAGAAGTTCAGCCTCAAGAATTCCTAATAAATCAGAAAAAATAATGCATTTCTTCAAACTTTTGCTATTAGTTTCTATTTATAGATGTCTTTAAGATTTCTTTAAACATTTTTGAGGTTTTTAGGCTGTATTTTTTTGGGGTTTATGAGTTGATGGGTATCAAATACATGAAGGATATTATCAAATACAATCAAAACTAAGTGGACCACTGTACAAGATTTTGCTAAACTTCGTACTACTGCTGAATTTCTGTACAGCAAAGGGTAATATGGCTGAATCTTGCGAATATGGTAAACATAAATTAAATGAGGATAATCCTAGAAGCTTTGTTAAGGAGCGTATACACATCTATCTTCCTGTGATGGTATAATCCTCCAGAAGCAAGCAATCTTCTTTAAAATACTGTAACAAGAAAAACATGGATAATGGATGCTGCAGATGTTTGAGATACCATTCAATACTAAACATGAAGATTGGACCAGTCTCCTGTGTATAATGTGACACAAACACGGAAGGGGGAATAAAAGTTTGCATCACACTCTTTCTATCTATCTGGTTTGTTCATGTTGTGTTCCAAAAGTTGCAGAGAAGAGGAATGAGTACTGATTAACTGTTCTTGCTTTCAGGTGTCAGACAGTCTTCTTCACGATGCAAACAGCAATTTAGAAACACTTATATTTTGTTCTCAGACTCTGAAAACAAAGGTATCATTATTTTATTTAGTTTCTTGGTTAACTCTGTCCCTTGTTGCCTTATGTCTTTATAGGCGATGTCAAATTTACAATTTTATCTATGAACATTTCTTGGCATGTTTATGTAATGGAGATATTGAATTCCTGCTCTTTTGGTGCTATTGCTGTAGGTCCAACGAGACTTTGAGGAGCTGCCACCTGCAGCATTTGTTTCCCTACGCGACTCTTTAAAAGTGAGTGTACCTTATTGATTGGCAATAGTCATGCATTATCTTAGCATGTTATTCTATATAGTTTGAAATCATGCATACTAGTCATAAATCTTCTCATAAATAGCATGGCAGAAACCAATAATTTTAACTTTCAAGTCTAAAATTTCAAAACTTCAGGTCTGCAATGGTAATTGATAACTTACAAACAATCTTATGATTTGATTCTCAACTCAAACGATGATATTTAAAGAAAAGACAATATATTTGTTGGATTATATAGCTTTGGAAGCTATTTTCTCTATTGTAACTAACCATGTAAATAAAGTTTTGATATAGTGTTAACTTTATATCAAGCATCAAACACATGACAAGTGTCAACCTTATGCCAAGACAACAATATGCCATGTGTCAACCTCATAGCACCTCTAAGAGGGCTGCTTAGGGCGGTTGTAATGGCTAGCTTAAGGAGGCTGCTTAAGAGGGCTGCTTAGGGCGGTTGGAGTGGCCAGCTTAGGGGGGCTGCTTAGGTGTAATATCCCTGATCCCGTTGATCAAGGTATTTGCTACTGATCTATTGTTTTGTCTTGCAGATCTGATACACTGGGGGTTTCTGGTTGCGTTTCAGTCGTATGTTTGAGATCTTGATGGTTATTGCATGTGCATGTGGGTTATTGTATGTGCATGTTGCATATTTATGGTTTAAACAGCATATAAAGGACGCATGAAGAAGTAAAGAACATCAACTGCCCAATATCATGTATTATATGATTCAAGCATGGAAATACAATAGCCTACTGGAAATATAGAATATAAACGTCAACTAGATCTCATGGATCATCACTGGAATACAATCAAATAACATAAAAATACCCGTGATTAGAAGATGATAGCAGATCTGATGCATGCATGGCTAGATTGGCAAAAATATGCGATTCTGGAGAAGTCGGTAACTGGTACCAGTTGAAAAACTCGTCCGGAAGTTTAGACCGTCGGAATGCGTTGGAAACTGCTCCAATAGAAGCGCCCTGGCCTTTAGACTGAAATGGATGAGTGTCGGATCTCGAATTTGGTCTTTGAGACACTGGATCTGGACCACTGGGGGGTTTGCGCACCTCCTGGGGCATTGGATGCGACCCAAAGGATTCCACCAACGGAATTTGCTACTATATGGCTCAAAATGATCGTCTCGCCAAATGTGGAAATGGGTTGGAAGGATTTATCCGGATCTGCTCTGATACTCTGCATTCAACACCAAATGTCTGTCCGGAAGTGCTGCGCCCTAAATGGTTGGATGAGTCGATCTGCAAGATTCCACCGTCAGAATTTGATGATAGATGGCTCAATAGAAGCGCCCTGGCTGGATCTCAAATGGGTTGGAAGGCAACTGCAATCTGGATTCGGATCTCGTGCAGCTCTCCAAACCCTCAAACTGACTTGCGCCCTCGTTGCCTGAGCTGCGCACTCTGCAATGGATACTCCTGAAAAGTACGGTGAAATACCTGGATGGTATCTCTGATGGGCTAGGGTGTGTCTCTCAACACTGAAACCGATCAATGGTGGTGGTTTCCTCCAGAAATCCACAAAATAGTAAGGTCGGCTCTCTTCCTCTGGGAACTCTCAACATCAAATCATAACAATGCATAATGAATTAGGTTGCTTTACCCTTCCTTTATAGCTTCCCGAAACCCTAATTCGTTGTTGACCTTTTCCTTCCAAGTGACTTTTACTTTATTTTATTATTCCTTGATTAAATCACTTAATTAATTAATTAATTAATCATTTTACCTCTAAAAATGATTTATCCATCCTGATGGCTTCTCCGGCCATTGAAAGTCACTTCTCATCATCTAATCCTATAGTGCTCTTCCTCTCGATTCCGATGAGCTATTACACTAAGAGGTTTCTCCAAGTAATATGCCCATTATGACCTTCTTAGTGAATTTAATTAAGATATGACCCATAATAACTGAAAATTACGGAAATCGTCGGAATGCAACAAAACCAAATCCCAGTTGTGCGGAATGGATCCTGATGATGATTGATGCAAGTTGGGCCCAAATAAACCCTTCAATATCTCCCGAACTCTCTGTCACCCCTATTTGGCTACTTGGGTAGGCATAACACTCTGAAATGTTGTAATGTTATAATGTCCCAAAATGGGGACATTACAGTCCTCCCTGTCGAAATATTGCTTGTCCCCAAGCAAAATAACTGAATCCAACTACATATGATACCGGGGTCCCATATCCACCTGTGTGACACAAGGTAGACTCCCCTCAAGATGTGGTCTCTCCAAGTGCTCACCACGCATGACACCCACATGCTCTTGATGAGTAGAATGATCAATGGCCAAAGAATCTTAGTCAACTCCCCAAGCAACCACTCTACTCGAAACTCAACTCAATCAAATGTTGAACTACCAAGCACTCCAATTTTTGGATCCCATATCAGAATGTGAAATGCAATGCCCTGTGGAGTATAGTTCTGTAACATATCAACACCATGAGTCTCCTGCACATAAAACATGGCCTCAACCCGAAATGGGTCTATCCTACCAGACCATACCAAACTTAGCATGACCCCCACCGACTGAACATGTTGCTGCCATAGTGAGGTACTACAAGACCTCAACGAATCACCAGCTAGTGACGTGCTCTCCCCAATACTAAAACTCAATGGAAAATCAAAGTGACTTCCCCCTGCAAACGTCCGCTCGTCTCCATCAGTCAATGAAATGCCCAGCGCTGTAATCCCAGGGTCCCATGCTAGTCTCTGACAGGGACCATCATGCTGATGTTGCTCTACTCTGATCATGATTGTCTGCTCAAAGTATCCATACTAGACCCTCCATGCTGATCCTCATAAGATGAAACAAACTATCGACCCAATGCACTCCAGGATCCCATGTCAAATTTGGAAGCTCATCACTTCCAATCCCCACTAACTGTCCCCACTAACTGTTGATGTGCCCTACTGGAATTGTCGAAATCCATCCACCCTCATCCCAATGAGAGTCTGAATGTGTAGAAACCTCTGAGTTATCCTCTATCCCATGGCCTAGGACACTCTCCATCACGCCTAGGACCTCAACTGTCTGCCCCTGATGATCCACCCCTATCCTGCTGTATGCAATCAAGACACTCCTGTCAGGTGGTCTCAGCCTACCAACTCTCCATGTCCCCTGCCACTGTCTAGCTCCCCCTGTGTTGCTGTCAATGATAAAAGTGTCGGGAAAGGCTATCATAAATATCTGCACCCAACTGTAGGACTAGAAAGTATCATATGCTTTGGTCAATTCCCAGGATTGGACCAAAAGCTCATCCACTAGCACCCATGGTGAATAATCTCCTAAACTCCAACTATCGGGTACAACAGTAGATAACTCCACAAACTGCTGGTCAATCACTCTCCCTCCATCATCACTCGGATAGTTGCTGCTATTGTGAAGTGATCTCCCAGAACTATGTGCTGCTGCAAGGGAGAGGAATCTCCATGCTCCACTAAGTGTGTCTCCTCCCTGCCATCCAATGCGTCCCCATGAATCCCACTGCACATCTCTCTCATCATCATATGTCCAAGGTGTACTGTCGGATCAACCTCTGTGTGGATATCAACCAATCCTGGAACACAAATGAAAGTGTCCTCGTAACTGCCCCCGACTCTGGAATCCTCATGTGTATGTGTATGACCGATTGTCTTAGAACTACCCATGAATGGTGGCCCTTGCGACACCCAGATATCCTCCAACAATGTAACTGAGGAACATATCCGACTCTCTGCCGAGATAGATATAGTGTATCTCTGACCAGTCTCTTCAAGGAGCTCATCTAATGTGGACTCTGATTCTTGAAGGGTTGTCTGTGTGCCTTCCAAGAATCCTCGTGTGCTCACCAACTCATGAGTGAGTCGGTCCACCTCAAGCTCCTGCTCCCTCAGTGCTCTGTGATACATCTCGCCAATCTCCAATAGGTAATCTCTATCCATCAATAACTGCTGGTAGTCGGCCCTCATCACAGTCACTCTCTCCATGAGTGTATGGAAGTCATCAATGGCTAGTCCCCTATCTGAACTATCATGTTCCATCGAGGCCCTCCAACAAGAACCTGCCACCAATGCATGTGTATCATGTTATCGCATAGTTTGTAGCTAGGTCAAATGGCTAGAAGATAGAGGCCAAACTGGCGTAACAGGAACCTACCCCACCCAATGTCACCTCAATGGGGAGGTTCTTTCTATTTAGGGAGGTTAGCCCAGGGGAGATGTCCCCGGTAACCTGGGGTTTTGAAGAGGCTAAGGTATAAAGGTCAAAGTGAAAGTTCCTCCTCACAGGTTACCACCAAGATCAAATAGTCCGGCTAAACAACCAATAATGAAGTGTAGCCCCAAATGAGAACACCTGCCCAGAACAAGACAATAGCAAAACAATATATGCAGGCTATAATTCAATGGGTTAGTACTTCATATAACTATCTGATGTCAATAGATTAGCAATTATAACAATAGATATCAATGATATCAGTGTTTATCAATATAGTAGTGGAAAAATATCAATTCATTAATAAATATTGAGATGATGTAGCCAACAATGTATTTAATCAACCCCTTACTCAATAAATGCTTTTAAAACACCATCTAATTGCTTATCAATAGAAAGTGTTGCGTCAAGATGGAATAACCAAGTGTGACGTCAGCCTTATTAGGGTTAGTAGTTAGTTAGGGTTTCAAATTTATAAAAGTTTTAAGAGTTGTTTGAGCACTATCACTTCGACGCTGGGGACCTGAGATCAGTGCCTAAGGGTAGATGGAGTCAATTTAAGAAAGGGCACAAAGGTTGAAGGGAAAAGGCTAAGGACTAGAGGGAAGGGTTCTGAAGTGCTGCAATGGCAGGGCCCCAGAATCAAAACCCTAGGGGAAAGAGGCTCACTCTGGTGTTGCTTAAGCAAGGCCTCGTGCTCTTTCCTCCTTCCTTAGGTCAAACTTGGCAAAACGACTAGCATAAAAGACAAGTCAAGACAAGAGAGTGAGGTGAGGGAGAGTGTTGCAAAGGCAAGGTCCTATCACCAAACTCTAGAAGCAGGACGACCCTAGGTGTAGTTAACCTAGGCTTGGGACGTCTCCTCCTTCTTGACTCTTAAAAGGCACGACTAGCACAAGGGAAGAAGCAATAAGAGTGTAGCAATGGTTAGGCTCTTCCTTCCTTCTTCAATGGCTGAATATTTCTCTTTAAGGGGACATGAAACAAGGACCTACTTGTGTGCTTGTCACCTAGGGTTTTAAATCAACAAAGTTTATAAATAAATGCAAGAATATAAGTCTACAACCATTCAATTAAGAAGTTTTGCAGAAAAAACACTTACATATCATGAAGA